>PVJN01009652.1:0-60064 GCA_004026805.1 Lasiurus borealis | reverse complement strand
CATAGAAAGAACTCATACAACTCAATGGCAAGAGAAAGTCAACAATCTGATTGCAAAATCAACAGAGAACCAAAATCGACATTTTTCAAAGGAGGCATCAGAATGCCCAATAGGTATATGAGGAGGTGCTCAATATCATTAATTATCAGGAAAATGCAAGTCCAAACCACAATGAAACACCATCACTTCTCTCTTGATATTCTTTTATTACCGTATTTTCTGGCATATGAAGACAACTTTTTAACCCAGGAAAATCTTCTCAAAAGTCAGGGGTTGTCTTATACACCAGGTGTCATATTATAGGGCGAGTATATCCCAAGCTCTATATTTTAACTGGAAAAGTTGGGGGTCGTCTTATATACCTAGTCGTCTTATACGCCAAAAAATACGGTAATTTAAACCAAGAGCTCATTGACATTTTACGTGGCTGAAGTAGACTGGGTCCCAGACAAGTGATCTGTCTCAGCCAGGGTCACACTCTGCAGAGTCTGACCCAGGGATTCTCTCCTTTCCTTTTTCTTTCTTCTGGGTTTTCCTGCCCTGATACAAAGTCCGAAGTGCTGAGGTGCTCAGTGCATTCTCTCCTCTTGGCTCCTGTCTTCTGTGGAATTTCCTCAGGGACATGCAATCAAACTAATCCATGTGAAGTCTGTGAAATCGACCGACCTACATTACCGTATTTAATAAAATGCAAAAGAGGAGTGCTGTTCTCTCTGCCAGCAGACAATTTCAGAGTCCATGCAAACCAGCTCGATGCATTCATGTTTTTGACTTTGATGGATGACAGCAGCTCTGTCTACAGAGGCGTTCTCTACATCTGCCTGGGATTCCTTTGCTGGTCTTGCTCTTTAGGGCACTAAAGAGGTCCTGGCTATATCCACCTCCAATACTTTTAACTCAGTGGCTGAGTTTTACTGACATTTGTTAAACACCCCAGTTAGCATGATATCTAGATGGTAATATGTTGCTTAGAAGGGAATCTCAGGCTCAGCAGTGCACAAAGTCACCACACTCCAATACTGTGTCTCAATCATGCCAAAGCAGAAGGAATAAGAATGGTGACCATTCATTATTTACGGAGCGGGAGGTACTGTGGTAGGCCCAGTGGTGAGCACTGATTGTGTACCATTATTTAACCCCGAGGCAGCCATAAAAATGTGAATGGCAGTTGACTTGACCCAAAGCCATACCAGCTGTACTCTGAAGTCCATTGTCATTCTTCCTACGGCCATGTTCTCAGCCAATGAGTGAGTGTGACAAGGTTAAGAAGACAAGTCAACTTTTAGAGACATGGGTACCAACTGAGGGCTGTCTTTGACTCAAGGACATCCTGGCCATGACCTTGCTGAACATCCTTTAAATTGCATGGCGGTCTAGGATGCTTCTGACAACTTTTTTTTTACCTCTCACCTTCACTAGGATTAGTGTGAGTCCCAGTGATCTCAGCCCCTATTTTTCGAACAACATTTCCATCTGTTAAGTTCTTGGACATGTATTTGTCTTGGCATCTGTATTTTGAATAATGCAGATCAATACAGAACCTTATAGTGGCTCTGTGTGGCAAGTGCTATTTTCTTCATATTTGGAAAAGGAAATATAAGCCCTTATATGTCCTAATGCCCACAAGTCTATTTCTAGAGAGTGATAAATTTGTGATTAACACCTAGGTAAGGCCAACTCCAAACCCTTAGTTTGAACTGTATACTGTGTTGTTGTTGTTTTTTTTGTGTGTGTGTTTTTAACATACCCAAAGATGAAGCCTATAAAATAAGAAGAATAGCCGAAACTGGTTTGGCTCAGTGGAGAGAGCATCGGCCTATGGACTGAAAGGTCCCAGGTTTGATTCTGGTCAAGGGCATGTATCCTGGTTGTGGGCAGATCCCCAGTAGGGGAGTGCAGGAGGCGGCTGCTGATGGATGTCTCTCTCTCATCGATGTTTCTAACTCTCTATCCCTCTCCCTTCCTCTCTGTAAAAAATCAATAAAATATATTTTTTAAAAAAGAAGAAAATTTCCTAGTTGGACTTAAAAGTCTACTAGGAAGAGCTAAGAAGAACATTTATAAATTAGATGATAAATCAGAAAAAAAATTAGCCAAATGAAACATAAAGTGATATATAAAGATTGAAAGTTGTGACATATAGCTTCCAGAAGTTATAAAATGAGTGAATAGAAAGAATGGGATAAAGACTAATTTGAAGAAAGAATAACTATTTTTAATGAGTTCTTAGAAATCCTCACCTGATTAAAAAATATTTAAAAGATGATTTTTTTTTCCCATTGATTTTTAAAGAGAGTGGAAGAGAGAGGGGAAGACAGAGAAATATCAATGTGAGAGAAACATATTGATTGGTCTTGCAACAGGCCCTGAAGATGAGGCCAGAAAGGAACCTGCCACTGAGGAGCCTGCCCTTGACTGGAATCAAACCTGGGACCCTTTGATCCGCAGGCCAATGCCCTATCCACTGAGCCAAACCTGTTAGGGGTCCTTACAATCTCATTCACCCACTCTGAGGTCACAGGAGTTTAAATTTTCTTCTGAAGTGTTACTGGAAGAATGTATTCAACAGCCTTTCTTCATCAGAAAGAGTTAAAGAGGTAGTGGACCAAAGTGGAGTTTCCTGCGGGAGGGTGGGGGGGGGGGAGTAATTGAATAATAAAGAGGCTATTGTTTTCCTCAAAAGTATCTGAAATGTTGGATTATCAGGTTATAAACTAACTCTCTTCAGTCAACAGAAACAATCAACCTATGTTAGGGAAAAAGCCCATTTTAAAGGAAAGATCAATCTTTGTTACACCAGTGAAAATTAGCTCTTTGCCTTTTCCTTGTGGATTTGTTTGTTCTCAACGAATGCCCAAACTCTTAGATACTTCATTATCCTGAAAACCGTGTTACTGTAAAGGCGCTATTTTTTTTTTTTTTCAGAGAACTTCATCTGTTGAGAAAAAGCTTCCTACTTTTCTTCCCTTTCTCAGCGAGAAAGCATTTTCATCCAGATGATGAATTCTTATTTTAATCACATCCAAATGAGCCCTTCTGGCACAGGCGACCCTGTTAACATTTACAGTATACCTCATTATGTATTAACAACCAACTCTTTGCTGATTACTAATTTGTTGAGGTCAAGAAGATAATGGTGAATTGATAAAAGTTGTGATAATAATAAGCTGAGGGTTGTTGGAAAGTCAGTAGGACAGTTTGAAAACCAAGTGTGTGTGTGTGTGTGTGTGTGTGTGTGTGTGTGTGTGTGTGTGTATTAGAGGCCTGGTGCACTAATTCATGCATGGATAAGGTTCCTCTACCTGGATGGTGATCAGGGCTGATCCAACCAGCCAGCCACGGGGAGGGATCTCAGGAAGTTGGCTGTGGGAGTTCACCGACCACCACGGGGGAGTCCCTGTGTTGAACATCTGCCCCCTGGTGGTCAGTGTGCGTCATAGCTACTGGCCAGTGGGCTTTTATATACAGAGGTATATATACACTTATCAGGAAATAGTTGCCTTGAAGGAGGACAGCTGTCTGAAAATAAAAGCAAGTGTGTGTCAACCATAAAATATGAATAAAGAGTAATTTGTCCAGAATTCCTTTAGACATTCTACAATTAAAACAGTGCCATTCAAAATGCCCTGCATTGTATACAGGAAGCTTGCAATTGAATGCTGGGAAGATCTTGAGACCCTCAGATTTCTGTTTCATGTTGGGAACATCAATCTGGGCATTATTTATTGAAGTAATCTGACTCCTTGTTCAAATTTTATTTTGTCTTCTAGCAGACTGTGAGTATCTGAGCAATATAAACTATGTTTTATTTATTGCTTTTCACATTACATTATTAAGCAAATAGAAAGCACCAAACCAATACCAGTTAATGTCAGGAAGCAGGCATGGAGGGAGGGAAGAGGTATGGGGGAGGGGCACATCAGTAAATAAGACATAAAATATCCGACTTAACGGATCTTGAGAGAGTGTTCTGTCATTACTTTATCAAATATTCACTGAACACTTACAATTTCACAATCCAGGTAAGAATGACAACTTTCTCTAGTCCTAATCTTGAGTAGTTTATGGTTAAACAGAGCCAATAGAAAATAAATAAATATAAAGTCATTGTAGAAGAAGATTAATTTTACAACAGAGATTTAAAAAAATTGTGGAAAGACTAAAAAGGTAGGGAGCAGCTTCACTGGGAAATCAAGATGGAAAGACTTGACTAGGAGGAATCGTAGAGTTCCCAGCTGTCAACGCTTGGGAGGATGCTTGAAAAAGGGGCATAGCAACTGATGGTTTTAGAGACAATAACATACATATGGCACATAGTTTTCATTTCCTTATTTATTTTTTCCTCCGGAAGAGAATTTGTCATTCCAAGTGCTTTCTGTGACTTTCGGTGCCTCTCTCCAGGAGAGAGAGGTGTCTGCCTCCACTGAGGTGGAGAATGGCCCTATGCCGTGCTGTGATAAATGGGAGAACAAAGGGAGTGACCTTGCCATATTCAAACAGGAACTTTAAGAGCTCCATGTGGTTTATATGCGGTTTTCTTTCCTTTATATCATGGGGCTGTGAGAAAGGTGGATTCCTAAAGCTGGGTTGTGAAGTTAAAGAGGTTCTGAGCACAACCACTACTGCCTGACTTCTAATACAAGCAAGAAATAAACATTTGATGTTGGAAGCCATTGAGGTATGGAATTGTTTACTCTCACAGTCCACCCTCATGAAAGGTTACTAAGACAATAATGAACATGATTGAACTTGTCTATTGTCAATGGTGATGGCCATGTTGAGTATATAATTATGTATTCTATAGCTATTGTGATTACATAAATTCACACACAAAAACATATACATGCACAGATTTCAATAATAATCATGATCTGTAATAATAATTCTTTTCTTTTTTTTCTTTTTTAAAACAATTCATGACCGAATCTAAAATAATGCATTTCAGTTGTAGAGATATTATTCACATTCAGCAAACGGTTTTCAGTGCAAAAGTAAACCTACGTTTACCAAATTAAAATATTACACTTCACATAGTTTTTCACTGTTTGAAATACCAATCAATGTTCAAAATGTTCAGATAGAATGATGGGACTGAAATAACTCAAGTGCCGTCTCTTTAGTGTTATAATCAGTGTGCTATCGTTGTTAATTTTGAAATATACCCTAGTCATGCAGGAGTATAAAATACCAAAGGGTTTGGAGACCCAGTCTCCCAAGTAAGCTTGAATTTTCTACAGCTTCATGAACTTACTTTTGTACTCACTCTCAAATAGAATATATTTATTCTAGCTTGTGTGTGTGCTAGGGGCTGACTGTATTAATGGGAGCTGTCCAAATTCACTTCTATGAGGAATATAATGCTTATTAAAAATACACATCAAATATGTACCAATTTGAATCTTACATATATACATATATTAAAATGGAATGGTAACTTTAGCATCCCTTTTCACTAGCATTGCACAGAATGTACACCTTTATTGCCTGCACATGGGTGGGGGATTAAATGGGGGTGTGGCTACTTCCTCCATCCTGTCCTTTGTATGACACCATAACATGCACTCTCTTTTTCATCTTTTTTACTTTTACTTATTTTTTCTTTTTTCATTGTTCAATTACAGTTGGCATTCAATATTATTTTATTTTACTTCTAGTTGTACATCATAGTGGCTAGACATTTATACACTTTACAAAGTGACCCCCCAATAATTCTAGTACCACCTGGCCCCATCGTTATTACAATCCTAGAGGCCCGGTGCATGAAATCCATGCAGGGGGCTTGGCCCTTGCAGCCCTGGCTTCATCCAGAAGGTCGTCTGGAAGGTCGTTCAGCTGTGGGTCTAATTAGCATATGAGGTCTTTATTCTATAAGATTAGTGACTCTATTTGGTTTAGAAACCTGAGCCCTAATAGCAAGGCCCTTGTGCATACCTGCTCTCTGGCTGTCACCATTTATGTGCTTGTATCCTCTGAGGGCAGGCAGAGAGCCTTCTTCAGTTTTATTGCCAATAACTCTTAGCAGTGCTAGTCACCTAACAGTCATTATTATTATTATTATTATTATTATTATTATTGTTTTGGAGAAAGGATGGGTAAGGACCATTATTTCTCAGTGAAGTGATTTCACAGCTGTACAAAGTGGAAGCATCAAGCAGTTGAAGTTAAGTATCGGTGACCCACACACAGAACCAACTCCTGCTCTTTTATTCTGTATTTATTCCCTGAGGACGGCTTCATCATTGGAAGGCATGTCTCCGTGTGAGCAATAACTCCCTTAAGGAAGTGTTTCTTCATAAAATGTGGAAGATGCATAAAACTTTTATAACTCTGGGGGCAGGAGGCAGAGTGCCACACTGGAAATGGAAGATTACTCAAAGATGGGCCATTAAGGGGACACCGTTTGAATTATGTATGGCTGATGACATGAATATCTTTAGAGACTTAAAGTTGGGCAAAAAGGAATACATTTGAGTGATTCTGATTTTACATTATAATATTTTATACTGTTAAGTTACATTAAAATACTTACAGAATTGTATTTGGATGATGAATATGGTTAAGATTCCAGAGGTTTATATAAATGAATAAAGGCCCATACTTTTCGCTGTTACATTTTCCTTATTTTCATCTCGTTGTCCTTCTCTTTACTGGTATAATCAGACATTATATATACACTTTAATTTTAATTTATATTTATGTTTATAATTTATTTCAATAAAATGTATTTCTTAGTCTGTGCATTATTTTACTTTCCCTCTACATTATTTAAATTTGTTTAGGTAATTTGATATTCTTTATTGACAGTTACCATTAGCTTTGCATTATTTATATAACCTATTTAACCATTTTCTATTTTATGGATTATATATTGTTTCCTTTTTTTTAAAAAAGTGCTAAAACATAAAGCAGAAATATTTATCATTTTAGGGAAAGGTTTGCATATATATGTATGTAAATATATACTTTGGGTATTTAAATAACCAGTTCTTAAGTGCTATTTAGTTTTTAGAGGTTATTTAAAACATTAAATGGGAAATAGTCGAATTGCTAGCAAAATAGTTTTGTCAATTACAATGAAAGTTATAAAATATCCTCTTTACACCTTAATTCTAGTGACTTTATAATTTGCCCTCTGATCTCTGTGGGCCCTCATTTTCAGTATCTATTTTGCTTTCCTCAGATCTTTAAAGATCAGAATGTTTTGGGGTGAGTCCTCAGACATACTTTTTTGGCCAGGCATTGCTCCAGGTTTTCCCATCAATTGAATATTTGATGTGCCGCCTTAATCTGCTAAGTCCCAAATGTTTAGCTCAACCCTGACTTCTCCCACAAACTTCACACCCACTTATCTAACGGTCTAGAACATCCATCTGATGTTAATATACAACTCCAACTGAGCTCTTTCCCACCTGCACATCTGCTCTGCCCCAATGATTCCTGTCACACACTTGAGCAGGTGTGTAAGCCAAACACTCAAATCATTCCTGACTAGTTCCTGGTCCCACATTTATTCACATCCATCACCAGCTCAATGCCATCAGCTTCAACCTCAGACTCCGCTCTACCAGCCAGCTGCCATCACCTTCACCCACCCCCCTGAGAGTCACTCTCTCTGACCTGTCCCACGGCATGACACGCCAGATGCTTTTTAAAAAAATATATTTTATTGATTTTTCCCAGAGAGGAAGGGAGAAGGATAGAAAGTCAGAAACATCAATGAGAGAGAGACATCGATCAGCTGCCTCCTGCACACCCCACCCTGGAGATGTATCTGCAAGCAAGGTACATGCCCTTGACAGGAGTCGAACCTGGGACCTTTCAGTCCACAGGCCAACGCTCTATCCACTGAGCCAAACCAGTCTCGGCCCAGATGCTTTCTACTTCTGCCCCGATCATCCCTCTCAGAATCTACACACAGAAATGCTTTTCCACTGGGCTGCATGACTGACGCTTGGAATCAGCACATCTATTGGAATCTTTTCATGCTTGCCTTTCTCTCTCGAAGAAAATGAACATTTTTCTACAATGTTCTACAATTTCCCACAAGGTCTGCCCCTATGATAACAATCTTGGTACCACACATACTTCTGGGCCAGGCTATCCAGAAAATCATTATTTGGAATCTCATTGGCTGTCGTGATTTAGTCATAAAGAATTGGCATCTTTACATTATTAAGTCTTCCCATCCAAGAATGAGCGATATTTATTCCCATTTCTTTTATCAAAATACATCTTATAGAAGAATTGCATGTTTTTCCCCCAAAAATAAGTCTGCACAATTCTTGTTCTATTTTCTTCTCTGTATAAATATTGTCGTTATTTTTAATGTGGACTCATTTTTTTTTCTATTCTATTTTCTAATTCATTTTTATCTGATAATAACAGGTTTTATTAAGCATTGATCCAATCTGACATTTTGGGCCAGGGAACTCACTGTTGTATGGGGCCGGCCTGGGTATTATAGGATGTTAAGAAGCCTCCTTCCTCTTTACACATGAGTCGTCAGCAGCTCTGGTGGCAACTAAAACACGCCTCCAGGCGTTGCCAAATGTCTTATGAGGCACCGAATTGCCCCTGGAGGAGCAGACTGGTCTTTACGATGCTTCAGATTGGCTGTTAAAAGCCACATGCATCCCATTCCTGTTTGGTTAAAGTCTTCCCCATATTCCCCTTCATCGGAAAATGGGTTCTTACAAGTTTAAAAACTCACAGCACCTGACATACTGGCTGGAGAGAGACATGCCTTGTGATTTCCTCTGAGTCTCGTGCAGATGATGTGCACGATCTCAGGAATTCCTAAATTCACCAGTTTATATGCTTTTGCCCTCACTAAGTGATGGAAAGTACAGTGGTACCTCGAGATACGAGTTTAATTTGTTCTGTAACCTTGAGGCATGGGAAACTATGAGACACTCCAGTCGCAGTAAACTGGTGGGTCGTGTGCAGCCGGCTGATCCGCGCGATGACTCCTATCTCAAATGTTGCTCGTCTTTCAAAGCAAAAATCACTCGCTCGATGGCTTGTATCTCAAAAATCTCATATGTTAGGGCACTAGTATCTCGAGGTACCACTGTATATGGCATCAGGGACCAAGGAGCTAGGTGTGGTTCACAGTTCCACCCTCTAGTGGGTGTGTGATCTCACGCCCATAGTTAAGCTGGGGCCTGTGTTCTCCATAAAAGGCAGGTGGAGGCAGCTGCGTTTGCACCCAGTCATTAATTGTGTATTTGATTATGTATGTGGCCCAGAAAACGTTGTGGAGACAATATGATGGCAGCTATTATTTCTCTGAAATCAAACAGGTGGCAATGGCGAGCAGGGGTGACAAATACTCCTTGATGTGTGAACCTCTTTCCATGTCCCGCGTGGTTCAGGGTTCCTGGGTCAGGGTTCCTGGGTCAGGGTTCGGGTTCTGGAGGAGGCCACAGGCAAACGAAATGAGAGACCAGAAAACATTAACTTGGTGATATGGGGGGCCAGGCGGGAGCCTTCCTCTAGTGGGAAGGACTGCTATTTGCTCTGGCCTTTTTCTCCCTTTTATTAAGGCTCTGGGACACACCCCTAGCCTTTAGGCAGGAAATAACAGAAATTAACATGATACAAACAGATAGTTTCAACTAAACAATGAGTAATCAGCTTTGACCTTTCAGAACAATTAAGGTTGGCCAGCCTTCTGGCTTCCTATTTACATCCATTTAGTGAGAACAATGTTTGTGTGACACTTTGATCCACACTGCCTGGGGCAGTACAGCCTCTTCTCTGGGAGCACTGAGTGAGTGCTCTGACTAGGGATGATGCTGGGACTGAGGTTTCAAATGTCTAATATGTAGACTCCGACTTTAAGAAGTTCACAACATATCGACAAAAAGAGGCATCGTGAAAATACCAGGTGACATAATAAATGAATAAATTAGACCAGTACAGGGAGCAGAATCAGAGGCGTGGCATTTCTGCAGTTTATCATCTCAAGAGTAACAGCGTAATAAAAATGATGATCTTTGTACTATACTTATGTGATGGTATTAATTTGATAAAATGGTAAGTGATCTGCAAATCCATAATAATGTCCAAGTCTTGTTTTTTGGGGGGGGGAGAGGAAGGAGGGGTTAGAGCTACTCCTGTTATGCAATGAGCTTTTTAACTCAAACTCCAGAAATGCCTTGGAGGAAATCATCTAAGCAGCTTCTTCGGGAGGCTGTTAAATTTTGTGAAATAATGAACCAGGGGGTTAAGAGGGATTTGCAGTGTTTTGGCCAAGTTAGGATTAGCAGGAGATGAAAAGAAAGTAAACATTGATTTGCAGAGCGCTGCCTCCTTCTCCTGCAGGCCTCAGCGTGCTGGATGGTCTCCAAAAAGAGGAAAGAGCTAAATAACTCACAGAAGAATTCTACTACCCATAAATAATGATTTTTCATGTTTAGAAACATTTTTAATATTTAGAAACGTAACTTGTATGATTCTTTTGTGGATATTTTCTTAAAAGGTAGCCAATTCCCAAATCTGATAACGCAGTTCAGAGAGAGAGAGAGAAAAAAAGATCTGCTACCTGCTCCAAGTTCTTCATATTTTTAAATTTCTAATTAAGAAAGTGAGACCCAGAGTTTTTCAAAGTCACCTGGGCATTTTCTTCTAAAGAAAAAGGTAGAACCCATTTCTCCCCACACTTAGCGCAGTATTTTTCTCACTGCACTTTGCTCTCTGTCCACATACTTTACTTTGTCACTTCCCCCCCCAACCCCCTCCTGAATAAATGACACTTGGATAAGTTCCAGAAGCAAATACACCTTCAGTTCCATTTTAGAGAGTTCATCCTGCAATTGTCACACCTGATTTTTGTCCCCCGTGCCTGAACCGCATCCCTGGGGGAAAATTTGAATCAACGGGGGGAGATGCTGGATTCTGTCTGCGTGGCCATTGACCCTCCTCATTCAAGCTCCGCCACTGTGATTGGCAAGGTTGGTCACTGCCACTTTAAATTCCTGGTTTATCTGGAGTCCCCGAGAAGGGGAGTCCTTTCAGGGGGGAAAGGATGATGAATCACATGGCAGGGAACAAATGTAACTGTGATTAATGGCACGTCCCACAACAACAACAAAAACACCGAGCCAACTGCGCGCAGAGATAAGTGGGACCACAGCACCCACGCATTGTCTCCGGTGATGTAATTAACTTCGAACCCTCACAGCCCGGATGGCTGCTTTCAGCCAGCCTCTCCCATTGTGCTGACAATAATGACAAGGCCGGGGCTCCTCATTTTAAGTGCTGTCCCATTAAGGACCCTTTCTACCAAGGCATGGCACTGATAACATGTCAGAGACGGAGGCATGGCAGTGGGAAGTCTCAGGATTTTAAGCAACGGCAAGTTCCTTCAACTTTCCCTCTTTCTCTCAGAAGACAGTGGGGGAGAAGCCTGAACGCTGGTTTTGATGTATGAGCTTCTTTGCTTCTTCAGATAGTTTCATGCAAGGAGGGCTCATTGGTTATTTAAAGAAAACACACACACACACACACACACACACACACACACACACACACACACACACTGTGTTGGGTAAAGTGAAAGGAAGTTTTCAGAAAATGCTGTATTACCTAGCCATGATGAAAAATCTTTTTTTTTTTTTTTTTTTGCTTATTATCACCTGATAGGATAGCCTTACCTGTCCACGCAGGAGGATTTCTCTCATTCGTGGGAAATAAGTAATTGCTTGGTGTGTTAGACGGAGTGGTTGGCTTGGGCTAGGGTAATGGTGAACGTGTGCTGGGTGCAGAGATTCTCCTGAAATGAAGAAAATCAGTATCAATTGATATTTTTTCTTCCTTCCTTCCTTCCTTCCTTCCTTCCTTCTTTCTTTCTTTCTTTCTTTCTTTCTTTCTTTCTTTCTTTCTTTCTTTCTAAATATGTTTTATTGATTTTTTACAGAGAGGAAGGGAGAGGGACACAGAGTTAGAAACATCCATAAGAGAGACATTGATCAGCCACCTCCTGCTCACCCCCTTCTGGGGATGTGCCTGCAACCAAGATACATGCCCTTGACTGGAACTGAACCTGGGACCCTTCAGTCCTCAGGCCCATGCTCTATCCACTGAGCAACACCAGTTTCAGCTCAGTGGATATTTTCATCCATTTCGATGCTGTGCACATTCTTCAGTTAGCAAAGTTGGAATGAGAAGCTTCATTTGAAAATGCTTGCCAATCTCTTTGCAAAACTTGGAAGCTGTCCAGATATTTAATACCTGTTTCATTCCATGTTCTTGGAATGGATTGGTCCTCCCACAGGTAACAGGATGCCAAAAACCTCCACTAATTTTCCGAGAGGTGATATATTTGTTTCCTAAGTTTGGTTCTCAACTTTGTTCCCAGCTCACAGGTATATTTTTCTCCTCCTGACTTTGAAATAATATCAATATCTTATATTTTATAGTGCATTTATCCTTAAAAAAGCAGCAACAACAACAAAACAATGCCCAACCCTTTGGATTCTACCAAGAAAGAGGTGAGAGTGAAGAGATGGGTTCTTGGTGAGACCACATGGACTGCGGATTGCCTATCAGGACCCTCATTTATATGAATAGTAAGTAGCTTATTTTTCTCTCTCTCTCAGTCTTATTTTTCTTTCCATTGCAAGAATGTAATAACCTTTTTTTCCCTGTATTCCCACCCCATTTGTTACTGAAAGTATTATGTTTTATTTTTTTCCCTTTGTTTCCCAGGAAGAGAAAGGAAGAAGATGATATATCTAGCCTTGGCTGAGAACCTGCCTTTATTCAAGCTCTTCTGTTGCTCCCTTCATACACCGTAGATTATTCAAAAGGTATTACTGCAATTTTTGCAAATAAGAGGAGCAGATGTTGGGAATATTAGATAAACAGTCAGAGATAACAAAGCACCCAGGCCAGTGCCTTCA
Organism: Lasiurus borealis; assembly: GCA_004026805.1. Classification (NCBI taxonomy): domain Eukaryota; kingdom Metazoa; phylum Chordata; class Mammalia; order Chiroptera; family Vespertilionidae; genus Lasiurus; species Lasiurus borealis. The sequence goes on along the minus strand of PVJN01009652.1, from coordinate 47,159 downwards.
GTTTGAAATCCAGGGCTCCTTATGACTTTGTTTAAATTTATCTTTAAATTCTAGCTCTAGGAAACATCTCTCTCTCTCTCTTTCTCTGTCTCTTTCCTCAGAGACCTAGCCTTTCCCAGGCTAATCAGCAATCCCTGTGGCAGCAGAAGACAGCATCCTGGACCTGCCTCATGATCACATGATCTGAACCTCTCAGACTGAAGATACCATCTTGACCCAACTTACATTTCAGTTCCTGAGTCCTGAGCTTGACTGACTCCCTGTTTACTTTCCCAGGAGACAGGACAGAGGGACCCTCTAACAGACCTCAGAGCTGACCTCAAGACCTGAGGAAATGATTTATCACTTCCGACCAATCAGCTACCAGCAGGACCCCAACCCCCTAATCCACGTGTCTTGTGATTTTGTCCTGTATAATCTGGCTAGATCACACGCTCCCAATTTATGCAATGACTGACTCAATATGAAACATCTTTTTCCTGTGTCTACTGCAAACTCTTGCTTGTGCATCGCTTTGGGGAGTGGGCACAGGCAGGCAAACCCCAGGAAGAACACGGGGGTTCCAGTAACAATCTTAATACCACTTTTCGAAATGAAACATGAATGCAAGTGTGGCATCTGAGGCGCTACGGGAGCGCATTCTCTAATCTGTAGCTCACTCAGGGAGCCATGGCAACGTGCATAACAGACACCAGGCCCCGCAGAAGCCACTGCTCCAGCCACCTGCCTAGTCCTCCAGCCTTAGTTCCGCCTGAATCCTATCGCTCTTCATGTCTCCCTCCTGGCATCCGTTCCACTCTGGCCCTCACCCCGCTGCCATCAGTCTTGCTCCTCGTTCTGCAGCTTCTTTACACACTTGGCTCTTCGCTCCTGATAAGGCCCACCACCCCCTGGCCATCACTTTCACTCCTACCCACAATCCCACTCTGCAACACCCTCCCTGCATCAGGGACTATTGTGGTTAACCAGCTCTCCGGACCTGCCTTGCTTCCACAATCCTCGTATGACTTCCTGTTTTGGTGACACTCACACCTACAGCCTATTGGTCAGGTAAAAAGGATGTGGTGTCAAAGAAAGACTGGTCACCCTAGCTGGCTTGGCTCAGTGGATAGAGCGTCAGCCTGCGGACTGAAGGGTCCCAGGTTTGATTCCGGCCAAGGGCACATGCCTGGGTTGCAGGCTCGATCCCCAGTGGGAGGTGATGCAGGAGGCAGCCGATCAATGATTCTCTCTCATCATTGATGTTTCTATCTCTCTCTCCTCTCTTCCTCTCTGAAATCAATAAAGAAATATATATTTTTTAAAAAGACAGATTGGTCAATAGCACTTATTAAAACACAGTAAGGAAGACTTTATTCAGGAAGAGTGGGCATCGCTATAGATATGGGGACCTTTGCAGTGAGGGAGAAAGATTGGACCCAATTCTGAATACAGCCTGGGCCAGTGGGGATTTATGGCCGAGCCTGGTGGGAGTCAGTGGATAGAAAACTAGTAGAAGGAAGCCTCAGTGTAATTCTGGCTAAACTAATCTTAACAGGATTCTGCTGAAGGCAGGCCTGGGATTAGCTATCGTCTTGGGGATGGTGGAGATGAGAAACCTGATTGGATACTAAGAGTGATCAGATAAGGAAGGCGGGGCTTCTGGTTAAAGAGACAGATCAAGATTCTTGCTAAAATTAGACAATGTAGAGAGAAGCCTGAAAGTCCAAAAATCAGGGTAATGGAAAAAGAGTTCAGAAGAGTCTGAGCGCAGTTTTGTGGATGAGAGACTCTTTGCCACTTGACAGGTGAAGAAATGGGGTGAAACAGGGTGTGTTGTCTTAACTCGCACAGTTAGCTACAATAGCCTGGTCTACTGCCATCACACTGTCACACTAGACCACTGGTTTCCGGTAGAGGGTTATTTTACCTCTCAGAGGACATTGGACACACTCTGGAGATATTTTTGATGGCAATGCTGTGGCATCTGGTAGGCAGAGATCAGAGATACTGTTAAATATCTGGAAATGCACAGGACTCCCTTCTCTGTAAACAAAGCCTTATCTAGCTCCTGTGTCAGTGGTACTGTGGCTGAGAACTCCTACCCTGGACTGGAGGACTGATTCATGAGGAGGCAGGAAGAAGTCTGCCTCAGTGATCTGATTGCTTGTTCTGCTTGTGAGAATAACTTCGGAGGGCCAAGATGAAACACGCAGGCCGCAAGTCGGGAGGCCTGTTTACAAATTTCCTGCTGATTGACTTTCTGGCTCCCTGTTCATCACTGCACCTTCAACAACACACATTTGCGGATAAGTCCTTGTGTAGAACTCTAAAGGAAGCTTCAGGAAAACAGTTTTCCATATCAGCACTGACCACTCGTGTACCTGCCAACAGTTTTTATTCACCTCGGTGTTCATTTGACCTTTGCAGGTACAAGGAAAGATATAAATTCTCTGAATTTCCATTTATGTTATGGCTCTAAGATCCACCGAGACAGTATCCAAATATCCATGTGCTGCAGGCCAAGTATTAAATAATGCAGTGGGAATTAATAATGTATTGTAATAAAATGATGTTTATCACCTTTATATTTATACTAGAGGCCTGATGCATGAAATTCGTGCACAAGTAGGCTTTCCTTCCCTGGGGCTGTAGCACTAGCTTTCAGCTGCCCGACCCGGGTTTTACTCACAGTCCTGGCTTCCTCTGGAAGGTCTTCAAGAAGGACAGGACATCTGGCCTAATTAGCATATTATGCTTTTATTATTACAGAGTTCTTTAATAAGCCTTTTTTAGCTTGCTTTTCTTATTCTTTGCTTTCTACCAACCACCTGGCCCCAAATGCTATACTTATTATTGGGCACATTTCAGTGACCATCTCTTACTTCTTTCTAGCTTATTTTTCTCCTCTTTTCTGAGTCCTAGTTCCTCTTTATCTAAATCTTAGGTTGTTATTTTCCATTGTCTCTTTTGTCTCCTCCTTAATTAGTCTATTTTTCCCCTGCTCCTTTTCTACTCAATGTTTTCTAAAAAGTATGTTCCCAGAGCAATGCTAAAAGAACAGAAGGAAATGAAAACAGGGCACATGATAGTCAACCTCAGGAGCTACTTCCTTAGGTTCTCTTCTACAAAATGACTGATAAGATTGCCCTGGGCAAGCACAGATGAACTCACAGCCTGTGCCTTAGGAAAGAAGAAAGACACTAAACCATGTGACCCCAGGGTGTGGAGCATGGGCCATGAGGCCACCACGTAGGGAGTGCCTTTGACATTCAATTGAGCGTTTGCTCAGGAAGATGTAAACACCAAAGTCCATTTGGTCTGCTACTAGGATGCTCACTGCCTTCAGAACTGGGTTTTCAAAATGTGGCTCTGATCTCTTTATCCTTATCATTTATGTCTTGGACTCCAAGGCTCCGAGACAGGTGGAGTTTCCTGCAGGCACCTGCTGCTTTCTCGTCCTTGTGTTTTCACACCCGGTGTTCTTCTCTGTGAGCACTCGCTTTCCCTGGCGCTCTGCCTAGAACATTCCTCTTTATCCTTAAATACTCAACTTCGACAGGCCCTCTCCGGGTCCATCTTCGCTTAGACGGGCAACCCCAACTGTGTTTCCTAGTACAGGTAATTATTACAATTCTCAAAATAGGAGGATTGCCTTTATTTGTCCTGGGAAAATGTTCAACACAGTGTAACTAATAAATATTAGATATAACCATATCTGTGGGACTTAGCGACGGGAAAGTGATGTGCCTGTAAGTGATCTTTTTTTTCTGTCGTTCCCTACGAATCTTAGATTAGAAAATCCCCAAAGCCATACATTTACATGCACTTTTCCCAGATTCTTTTGTTAGAGAGTGTTTCTCTATGCATTTTCTATGCACCAAGTTCATCTGCCAATCAGCCACTTAATAGAAATATTTCTGTGCTTTAGTTATTGCATTATTAACTGGCATACAATTGTAAACACGGCTTATGAATTATTTATACGGTGTGTCTTTTGGGAAGGAATAAATCTAAATGCATGTAATGCAAAAATATGTATGAGTTCCAGGTAGCGCAGGTCACCGTTTGGAAAACATCGGTTTGAAATGTATAATGGGTAGCGGGACCTTTTACTAGATACATATAACTGGGGCTTTCGCTATATTATACAAAAAAATTCCTTGAATTCAAATCATGATAGAATATTGACAAAAATATAAAAAATTTATAAGCACGTTGTGTATTGTTTTTTCTATCAAATTAGTAAAGATCCTTTAAATGCAATAACTGAATATGGCACTATAATATTAGCATGTTTATACGATAAGCAATGGGAAAATAAATTATCATAATCTGGAAATACAGATTAAATGCCTATGAATACTCCTGATAATTTTTTTGTGGTTGAGGAACTACAAATTAAGAGCATTTATCTTCTCTACTTGGGCTCTGAACCAACTTAGAAGTAAGAAGATGGATTCAACAGATGAGAACAGAGTATTACCTTTATTGCAGTTAAAGGCTAAACTGAACACAGAGTTTATATGTCTAGATGTTTATGCTTATGATTATATAATAGTGAAATCCAGAATTAAACCACCTTATTGAATCAGTCATGTCAATAGCCAAAGCTTTCTCCTGTGAAATTTGAGAAGTCAATAGTTTATATCAACCCTGGCACCATCATATGAAAGTTAACTCATGAGCGAACCCTTAACCTGCCCACCCTCCTTAACCACAATGAATTCCCAAGTCAGTCTCTTTCTCGGGCCCTCCCAGGCACTTAATGAGCCTGCTTATGAGGCCTTTTATGATCTTCCCAGAGACCTCAAGGATCTAAGTGACAAGGCTTCTCTCACCTCTTCATGTATGTGTATCATCAGTCTCAACATGTGAACCAAACTTTGGGTGGGGACCATGCGGACTTTGCAGGGTTGAACACAGGATCCACCTAGGTTTGGAACCAACGGGGACATAGCCACAGGAGTAAGATGCATAGAAATCCAAGTATCAGCTTCATTATTGATAAAATGATGAATGAGAGAATATGCTTGGATAGAAGCATCTGAAGGATTTCCTTGTACTCTACCCATGCATCAGTCAGGATAGGCTGGGGTATACTGGGGTAACAAACAATCCCCAAATACATGCTCCACAATGAAACATTCCCATCTGATTAGAAGCAGGGTTAGACAACTAGAGGCCTCTGTAATGTGAGGATCCTTACTTAGGAGCAGAGAGCAGACAAAAACAGTGGTACCTCAAGATACGAGTGCCCTAACATATGAGATTTTTGAGATACGCCATCGAGTGAGCGATTTTTGCTTTGAAATACGAGCAACATTTGAGATAGGAGTAACCGTGAGGATCGGCCAGCTGCACACGACCTACCAATTTACCTCAACTCGATCGTCTCATAGTTTCCCACGCCTCAAGGTTACGGAACGAATTAAACTCGTATCTCGAGGTACCACTGTATAGCACAAGAGAACAAGAGGGTGATATTGAGAAAGCTGCGGTTGGAAAATGGAAGATTTCCTTCTTCATCTGCTGAGATAAAACTCCTCCTATGGGAAGGAGAGAGAACTGGGGGAAGGGAGGAGAGGAGAAGGGGCGGCAGGGGAGAGGAGGGAGGTGAGAGACCATAGGTCACTCTTGCACAAGTGTCAGCAGACCACAGCCCTCAGGCCACACCCAGCCTGCCACCTGCTTTTGTAAATAAAGTTTTACTCAGACAGAACATACATTGCTTTACGTGTTGGTCGTGGTTGTTTCCAGGCAACAATGGCAGAGTTAAATACAGTGGTACCTCGAGATACGAGTTTAATTCGTTCCATAACGTTGAGGCGTGGGAAACTATGAGACGCTCCAGTCTCGGTAATCTGGTGGGTCTTGTGCAGCCGGCCAATCCGCGCGATGACTCCTATCTCAACTGTTGCTCGTATTTCAAAGCAAAAATTGCTCGTATCTCAAAAATCTTGTATGTTAGGGCACTCGTATCTCGAGGTGCCACTGTAGTTGTAACAGAAGCTGCACACTGCAAACTAAACCTCTGTTAGCTCTGGCTGTCTGTAGGAAAAGTCTACTGACCCTCCTGCTCTTGCAAATGTCTGTCCACAGCACATATCAGAACAAAGAATGTGAGTTAAGCAGGGAGTAACATCAATGAGCAAGGGGAAAGAAGGCAGCAGAAAAATAAAAAATAAAAACTGTCACTATTATTTAGGATCTTTATGGGAATCCTGTCTAACTCCCACTTTGCTCCCCAATAATATTTTCAGTACAACAACATGGAGGCAAAGAAAGTGATGGCAAAGGCCAGGGGACCTGGGTTTTAATTCTATATCTTCCATTTCCATGCTGTGTGACTTCAGGAAAATTCACCAGCCTCTCTCAGCATCAATATAGCCTACAAATAGCCTAAACCAGTTTGGCTCAGTGGATGGAGCGTCGGCCTGCGGACTGAATGGTCCGGGGTTCGATTTCAGTCCAGGGCTTGTATCTTGGTTGCGGGCACATCTCCAGTTGGGGGCATGCAGGAGGCGGTTGATCGATGTCTCTCTCTCATCGATGTTTCTAAGTCTCTATCCCTCTCCATTCCTCTCTGTAAAAACCAATAAAATGTATTTTTAAAAAATATAGCTTACAAATAGAGGGGACTTAGTTCTATGTCTCACCCAGTGAGTACTTGGTGAGTGCTACTTCTCTCGCACACTTTTCTGGGTAATTTAGAGGTTATTATACAGCTCTGGTAGAAGCTTCCAGTGATATGGAGACTACTTTTCACAAGGCAGCAATTATTTTCTTCAGTTCTCTTCCCACAGAGAAGCACTAATTATTTTTAAAATTCTATCTTTTTTTTCTTTATAAATTTAGCCTTAATTTATCTACACCTCACATTGTTCCACAACTTTCCTCTGTACTTATAAATGTGACTCCCAATGATTATTAACATTGGGCGCATGTCTGTGATAAACTTGTCATTTGCTATTAAAAGAAGGAGAAGTTCAGGTAATTTTATAAACTAACCTGTTCAAAAGATCTGTCTTTGATTTCAAGGGTATATACTTGCTATCATTCCATGTTAACAGAACTCTTAATTTATTACACAGTGAGATACATATATATATATCTGTAGCATGGCCTCTATTCTTCTGCACTTGCATGTTTTTAAATACATTTTTATTGATTTCAGGTAGGAAGGGAGAGGGAGAGAGAGGTAGAAACATCATTGGTGAGAGAGAGTCATTACTTGGCTGCCTCCTGCATGCCCCACACCGGGTGGAGCCTGCAACCTGGGCATGTGTCCTGACTGGGAATCAAACCATGACCTCTGGGTTCATAGGTCAACACTCACTCACTGAGCCAGGCCTGCTGGGCCTCCCTTGCATCTTCCCCTCCCCACTTGGGCCTCCTGGGTGCTCTCTGCCGGACCCTGCTCTCCATGACCCTCTCCCAGTGGCCGCGTGTCCTCCCCTTCCCGCATTGGCTGAGGATCTGTGATTTCAGGGACACGGTCAATGTCACATCTTGGCCAAAGTCTTCCTCAGTCTCCGGTAAGAAGGGAAACACCATTTTTCCTATTGGAACCAGTGACGGTGTGGAGCCAAATACTGTACCTACAGTATATAGTACAGTGGTACCTCGAGATACAAGTTTAATTCGTTCTATTACCTTGAGGCGTGGGAAACTATGAGATGCTCGAGTCACGATAAACTGGCGGGTCGTGTGCAGCCAGCCGATCCGTGCGATTACTCCTATCTCAAATGTTGCTCGTATTTCAAAGCAAAAATAACTCTCTCGACGGCTCGTATCTCAAAAATCTCGTATGTTAGGGCACTCGTATCTCGAGGTACCACTGTATAGGCAATTCTATATCTATTCTGCACTCTGCCACTTTAAGGATGAGGAAGTCCGGTGCAGACAGCCAGAGGGAGCAGGACTGAGAATTCCACGCAGCCTGAGTCTGAAGCTCAAGCCTTTAATTTCTGCTCCTCGTGGGCTGGTGATGCCCTGACAGGTCCGTGGAGCAGAATAAATCAGCTCAGACGTGACACTGGAGCCCACTGTGAAGCTGACCTTCTCCCTGAAGTCACACGGATCCTTTGCTTTCACACTGCAATCAGGGTCAGGATCCACTTTTGCTTCCGGGTCAGGAAATGCCTCTGTGTCAGCCTTCCCACCCGGGGTCCCCAGAGCCAGGCTGCAGAGAAATCAGGGTTCCAAAAAGCAATCATCCCTGTCCCTGATGCCTCTTCACGTTATATTTCTGCTCATATCTTTCTAAGTCACAACCTCGATCGGTGCGGAATGAGATTTTTGGGCCACTTTACAAACGTCAGTCCCATTCTGCTTTGCCATCAGTTGAGTCTGGAGACTGGACAGGCAGGATCTGCCGTTTGGATTCCATTTGGTTTCTACGGAGGCATCGTCTGGAAAAGAGAGAAGGAGAATTATGTTTTCCCAGTGGAAGAGGAAATTTCAGGAGGAAGTGGATAGGAGAAAGCAAGATGTATCTTTAGTCTAAGAGCATAAAACAACCGTGTTTGAGAGATGAGAATGTACATGATGGCTTTCTTGTTTTTCAAATAATGTTCGTCATTCTGTGATAACAAATGTTATGCAAAGTTTAAAAATCAACAGAGATGAAAACTTTCTATACTGTCATATATCTATCTAGATCAGTGGTTCTCCACCTTCCTAAGGCCGCGACCCTTGCATAAGGCCGCGACCCTTGCATACAGTTCCTCATGTGGTGGTGACCCCCAACCATGAAATTTTGCTACTGTGATGCATCGTGATATAAATATCTGCATTTTCCGATGGTCTTAGGCGACCCTGTGAAAGGGTCTAAAGGAAGAAAGAAGGTTAAGTGAGGTCAGACGGACAGGGCCTTCATTCTATAGGGTTTGTGACTCCATAAGACAAGGAGGAGAGATAGCTCTCTCTCTCACTCTGTGGCTGTTCAGAGGAGAAACCGTGTGAGGACAAAGTGGCCATCTGCAGTGAAGAAGAGAACTCTCATCAGCATGACCTTGATCTGACACTGCCGGCTTCCAGAACCTTGAGAGAGAATTTCTGTGGCTCAAGTCACCTGGCCTCTAGGATTGGATGTGGATGCCCGAGCTGACTAGTACAATTATAAGTGGGAGATGCTTCCTAATTAAATTTTCATCATTAAAATAATCTATGATGAGCCTGCATAAGACTTTTTTTATCCACTTCTTTTAACGTTCTCTCTTTCTACTCATTGCTCTGGATATGTTAGTCATTTCCCTCATGGATTGTTGCACTCTAAGTTGCTTCAAATACGATTTGGGGGGAAAAAATTAGGTTATGTATAAATAAGTAAATGATGACAAACTTTTCCTGGCCCTAAACACGAGCAGTCAGCAATTTGCACTTTTCTTTGCGCATTCTTAGTTCAAAAATTAGCATTCTTGATCAAATATTCATTGATTTCTTTGTCTTCAGTTTTATTCCTGTCTCTGGTCCTATTAAACCTCTCCCTCAAACATGCTATAATGCGAATTGGTTTTAATTATGAGAGCGGCTGAGGTTATGGCTAATTCACCTTTCTGTAGCACTCCTACTACCTTTGGGCTGCTTGGCAATTAGTATTAGTATTGTTTGCTGTCAAAGCCTAAATCATTGCTCATTACTCCCCAGAGGTTAGCAAAATGCCAGATTTCCCAAGTAAGAGTTGGGATTTCTGCTTTCCAGAATATACCTCAGAGGTATATTCAGGAAGTAAAAGCAATCTTATTTTGCATGTGCTTCAAAAAGGTCAAATATATTGTATAATTTTTAGGTAAAATTACTTTTGCATAGGAAGTTGAGAAATATAACATTGAGTTGGGTCTTTGGTTCAACCAGTAATGTGGTAACAGAGGGAAAAAAATGATTTTCCATAAATCAGGACTCTTATCTCTTCAGTGTCTTTTTAATTGCTATTTTATAGGATTATTTTTTTTATTTACTAGGAACTCTACTTCTTTCCATAACTGGTGGACAAAAATACAGATTTTTAGGTGAAGGGGTAAGTAAACAGTTCAATTCGTCTAGGCTATGTCATCACGATAAACCTTATTTTTCACACAAATTTCCTTCATCCTGGCTTCCAGTAACAACTACTCTTTCAAGATCCGGAATGAACCCTGCAGTTCCCCTACACAGGGATCTTTCTTATATATAATCTTCTTAAAAATAAATCCTCAAATTATCCTGTTTTGAGTGTAGCGTGTTTTCTGTTGGCATCGGCCTGCTACAAAGCCATTACAGAAGGCTTCAGGAGGGGGTGACATTAGGCTAGGACTGACATGCTGGGAAGAAGATAGCAACATGACAATATCTAGAAAGTTCCAGGTAGAAAGAAGAGCAAACCAAATATGTGTGACCTGGTTAGGAAATTCTGATATCAATGAGGTAATGACAGACTCTTTTTATTATTATTATTGTTTAAAGTATTACAAATAGTAGTGCATATGTCTCCTTTTCCCCCACATTGACCTCCCCCTGCCCTCCCTCTGCCCCAGTACATGCCCTTACCTGCCCCCTCCCTCAGTGTCTTGTATCCATTGGCTGTGCTTACATACATGCATACAAGTCCTTCGATTGATCTCTTACAGCCTCATCCCTCCAACCTCCCCTGCCTTCCCGCTGTAGTTTGACAGTCTGTTCAATGCGCTTTTGCATCTGTATCTGTTCCTCCCACCCCAACACACAATTATTTTCTTTAAAATATCTAGCTTCTGCAGACTAGAAACAAACCTATAAGAACAAAAAATCTTTGAGTCCCAATTTCAATGTCCATCAGTTCTGAATCTCAGTTTCAATGTCACACAGTTCCTTATGTGTACACGTCAGCAGTGGTATGTGGATGGTGGACAAACGGTGGCAATGCCAGTCTGACCCTCTCTGGTTTGGTCCTGGGCATCCTGTAGCGATGCTCAGCTGCTGGCTGCTCGCATGGCAAGACATCGTCAGCGTCTTCCATCTCTGGCTGTTTCTCCTCTTGCCTTCGTGTTTGGTGCAGACCTGTCAGTTCCTCTCTGTTGCAGGAGTCCACTTGGTCTTGGAGTTGTTTTCTGAAAGTATAGAAACATATTCTCGACCAAGAGTTAATAAAGGAATCTTTTCTATAAAATTGACTTGGGATCCTTTTTATTTTTGCCCAAACGATTTTCCTTTGGCTTATTTTGACACCATGTGTGTTTTTCATGGGTGTCTTGCTATTAGCATTACAAATAAAAATCATTTTCTGAAGTAAAATTTTTCTAAATGTAATTTACTTATAAGGTATTTTTTCCTTACATGATATTACCCTACTATCCCCCCTTTATTGACTAATGGAGGTTTTTGTAAATTTTTAATGCAATCTTGATAACTTTAAATTTTAATTTTTTGCACAAATAGATGACTGCTTTAGGTTTATTGCATATTAAGCAATTTTACCATGAGATGAACTACCAATAAATATTTTAGTTAAAACTTTAGGGACATGCCGAAACTGGTTTGGCTCAGTGGATAGAGCGTCGGCCTGTGGATTGAAAGGTCCCAGGTTTGATTCGGGTCAAGAGCATGTATCATGGTTGCAGGCACATCCTCAGTAGGGGCTGTGCAGGAGGTGGCTGGTCCATGTCTCTCTCTCATCGATGTTTCTGGCTCTCTATCCCTCTCCCTTCCTCCCTGTAAAAAAATCAATAAAATATATTAAAAAAAAACTTTAGGAACAGCTTTTTGTCCAGTACCATTACATTTTCTTGAATATTCACTTATTTCAATTAGCCAATTTAAATTCATCTGAAAACCTGATTACTATTTTACTGTCAAAGTTGGTAATGGCAGACTCTTAAACAGTAGGGCAGCATTTACTGTTTTGATCACAAGCTGAATGTGAATATTACTATGACTTGAAGGAATTAAAATGTAAAGAGTGGATGGAAATAGGTGTTTGTATTTCCCCACTAAAGTTCCTAAAGACTAAAAGCTTATCTGTTTATTTACCATGTAAATACAAGTTTCTTAAGTACTTACCACTCATCCCCCACTGTGGAAGAAAGTGCAAAGTGTCATTTTATTGAATCATCCTGCACGCAGACCCTCAGCATATCTGTAAAGAGCATGGGCTATGAGAGGGGGAGGCCCCCTTCCCAATCAGAGTCAGAGGTCTGAGCACAGCAAGGGTGCCAGTCCCTGTCCCAAGCCCGAGTTTCCTCTCCATTCCTCACCTTCCCATGAGGTAGAACATTTTCTTGCATCGTTTTCTCAGGTCTAATAAGTGGCAGAGTTTTGATTTGAACCGGGGCAGACGCCAGAGCCTGTGTTTACACATCTGGTCTCCTTCCTCCAGGGTTTTATTTACATGATGGCCTTATAGTCAGTTTCTTGGTTTCTTCAAACGTAAGTTGGGACGGTGAGAAATATTGTGCTTAATGAGAGTTGCTTATTAGTGATTTTGCTCTAAACCAGTGGTTCTCAACCTTCCTAAGGCTGCATCCCTTGCATACAGTTCCTCATGTGGTGGTGACCCCCAACCATGAAATTTTGCTATTGTTATGCATCCTGATGTAAATGTCTGCATTTCCAATGGTCTTAGGCGACCCCCAAAGGGGTCTCGACCCACAGGTTAAGAACTGCTGCTCTAGACCAAAGCAATCAAACAGAATGAATACCTCTGCTTTCATAGACTCAGCAGACTGGCTGACACAGGCATACATGGAAGAGTCCGCTGCAAAGTCCATGGTAGTGTGCTGTGTCACGGGGATTAGCCTGACTTTGGGAATGTAGTACATGCTCAATAAATGCTTAGTGATCCAAGTCTTAAAGCTGTGCTGAGCCTCCGATCCAGGTATTTGGATGTCATTTATGTTCATGTGTATTCATGTATTTTGAAGTTTGCTCAGAAGTGCTCTGTAGTTTATAACATATAAATTAAATATACGGGACTTGTTAAGTCAATCTTCAACCTCAGTTGACATGTATACTGTCAAATTATTGATCTTCTCCTTTTAGATTATTCATTTTTTTATTTTAAAAATAAACTATAGTAACATGAAATCAAGCAGCCACTTACAAGCAAGGGTTTAGAGCTCCAAGGTCTTCTGTTTTTTGTTGTTTGTTTTTTTTAAGATATTTTATTGATTTTTTTACAGAGAGGAAGAGAAAAGGGTAGTTTGAAACATTGATGAAAGAGAAACATCGATCAGCCGCCTCTTGCACACCCCGGCCCCACCAGGGATGTGCCCGCAACCAAGGTATATGCCCCTGACCGGAATCGAACCCGGGACCTCCCAGTCCGCAGGCCGATGCTCTATCCACTGAGCCAAACCGGTTTCAACTGTTGTTGTTTTTTAAAATCACTTTTCTTATTTAAAATCTGTATAATTACAGAGTCCTAAAAAAAAAGATTAAGGGAGTAAGGGAAAGCCTTAAAGTAACAGAAGTCCAGAGACTATTTTTAAAAGTGAAAAGTTGAACTATTTAGTACAAGAAAAGAAATGTTGAAAAACAAAGGCAAGGATTGAGATACCAGAGAAATAATAATAGCTCCAAAATGCTTTTGAAAACACCTATGAAAATCAATACACAATCTCCTGAATTTACTGATAATGAGATTCTTTATGTCCACTTTAATAGCCACATTATTCATAATTATTTTTAAACATGGGACTCAGTGAGTTTAAGTAACATTCCAGGCATAAAACTATTCATCTCCATTTTTCATTCATCAAAAAATTGAGTACCTACCATCATTAATTCAAGCAATGATGCCAATATTTGTTTATTTGTTTTTAAACTTTTGGTTGGTTGGAGCTGGCTCTCAAAGTGTGTGCGTGTGCATGCGTGCGTGTGTGTGTGTGTGTGTGTGTGCATGCATGCGTGCCATTAGCAGTATTTAATATAGAGAATGACATTAGGAATCTTGCTTAGCCTGTCAGACAGTTGGGTTAGGGACTTGAGGTGGGTTGAATCACTAATGCCAATTTTTCACTTTCCTCTGCCCTCCTCCATTTTTGTGGCTTCATTGTGTGTGGAGTGTACACCTCCTTTTGATGCTGAACTTTGCCATGTGACTTTGTCAGAAGGTGTGCGGGTGGAGGTGACAATGTGCCTTAATTGAATATGGATTTTGAGACCCTTTGTGTGTTTCCTCTCGCTTTCTCATCTGTGCTCCTGCCATCACCTTGAAGAGAATGTTCTTTGTCTTTTCTCTCCCTTCAGCCAGGGCCCCAGAGTGAATACATGTTTGATGGAATCATGACAATCAGCACAGCAGACTTGTAAGTTGAGGCAAACAGCCTTGCTAGATCATCCAATTCTCACATGACTTTCATACTGGTAAGAATACATGAGCGTTGCATTTAGCCACTGAGTTTTGGATGGGTTTTGTAATCCAGTATTTCATGACAATGGCTGACTGGTCGTCTGTTAGCCTGATCTCTTCCCATTCCCTCATTTATTTCCCGTTACTGAGGAGTTATATGATTGGTAAGTTTGGAAGAAGAATTTGGAGGTAAATAGCCATTTTTTTCTTCCACTATTTTTGGGTGAATGGTGCCTGCAGGATATATACCCTATTCTACTTCTTGTTGTAACTTTTACAGAAAAGAACACACACACACACACACACACACACACACACACACACACACTACACATAAAGGGACCTTTTCTAGATTGAGATGGTCATGCAGAGCAGGTAAGGTGCTTAAAGTATGTGAGGTTCTATTAGAAAGCCAATAGTCCAATAAATACAAACCAAGTTCATTGATATTAGCTTTACCGGCAATAAAGTTGGTATTTTAGCCTCATTTGCCCTACTTTATCTCATTTCTCCATTTGTTCAGAACTAAGGGAAGAAAATGGGATGCTAGTCACTGAGCATCTTCAAACCCCAAGATAGAGAGCATGGGCCAGGAGCACTGGAGAAGATGTTCTAGGCAGTAAGTTTAACACAAAGACCACCTTTCTCTTGTGTAGGTGATGACCGCAAAGAAACTAGAGTTTGGAGGTTGAGTTCCTTTTAATGCATGCATAGGCTGTGGACTTTGAGAAATACTCTGTATCTGATTAACTAATTGATATATGCATGGGTGCATGTACTGTTATGTATGCTTACCAAACACTTATAAAACACTTGTGATGTGCTTTAAAATATGAACTAATTTAGAACAATACTATATTATTATATCATAGCATGATCATATGCTCTCATACAGTGTTATTTTTATGAGACGAATGAGAGTGACCAGTTGTAAATGACCACAGAGGCTGCTAAGTTGGTAATAAGCAGATAAGGATTTATTGAGCTGGCCAGCGACTGCTCTGCCTTTCTCCACGCAGGGAGTCCAGAGAGCAGCAGTGACCCTTTGTGTAGGACCACTTTTAAGTGCATTTACTACATCTTGTTTTTGCAGAGCAAGCAACCCAAGACAAAATAGTTTTTCCCAAGCAATGCCAGAGTTGATGACTATGTTATTTACAGGAACATCTTATTTTTCAGCAAGCTGACAGTGTTCTGTGAAAGAAGGCCTACGTGCTGGGAAGGGGCCATGAGACCGTATCTCAAGGCCTGACCTGATGTTAGCACTGACAACTCTATCTGGGGGATAGTCCACGGCCTCTCTGGAATGGGGCATGCTCAAAAATTCCCACTCTCTAACAGTTACCATATCATAGTGTTATCTTCATTTTAATGATGAGAAACTTAAAGCAAAAAAGAAGGGACATTAAGTTGCCTGAAGTCATATATTTAAGTAAATGGCAGAATAAAGATTACAACCTTGGCATATGGATCCAATATTAATATCATAACACTAAGATTTGTCTGTACAACAGATATTTAGTTTAAAAATAAAACAAAGGAACCATTTTGGTGGGATCAACATGCCTAGTGTTGGGCCTATTGTGTGGTTATGGCATTTTCAGCTTCATAATTTATACAGCCTTATGCTAGGATATGAGCCTATATTTTTAATTGGATTTTAACCACAGCCACCTGAGCATCTGGCTTAGACTTTCGAGCACATGGTATTTTAAATTTAATTGGTCTCTGCAATTTAGAACAATTTTGTGCAGAGGCAAGCAGTATGCTTGATAGAATGGCCACCATAGATACAAGTCCTTACGGAATAGGGGCTGGGACCTTGCTTATTTTATGTAAAAGTGGTCCCCAGAAAAGTGTGGGTCCCGGAGAAATGGAAGCCATTAAGCTTCACAATGGAAAATAATTGCTGGCTCTTTAATAAAGTTGTGAAGACCATGGTCTGGTGAGAAAATACTGTACATTGTAGCCTCAGCAAAGGGGAAGATCGCAGGCAAGCTATGATCACTGTCTCACTGGTAGAAAGCACGGGAATTGTTAAACCCTAACCACACCTTGCAAAAGCTCTGGCCTTAGCACGTCACAGGCTGCAGTGGAAGCCTCAGTCATATGCCACCTTCACTAGTGGCCACAGCACATATTTGCTCAGTGGAGTCATTCACACATTCAGGTAAAGCTGCAACCAGCCTCAACAGACAGGTCAACCAAATTTATGTGACTTGATCTGGAGCTACAAAAAGGCAGCCTTTTCTGAGTACAGTTGGCCAAGGCAAACACTTTACCATGAGAGAGAGTCTTCCTGGACTTTCAGTTATTGTAGGAGAGACAATATTATCTGCTTTCAAATGATAGACATATGAGTCATCCATGATCTAGACCAGTGGTTCTCAACCTGTGGGTCGCGACCCCTTTGGGGGTCGAATGACCCTTTCACAGGGGTCGCCTAAGACCATCGGAAAATGCAGATATTTACATCACGATGCATCACAGTAGCAAAATTTCATGGTTGGGGGTCACCACCACATGAGGAACTGTATGCAAGGGTCGCGGCCTTAGGAAGGTTGAGAACCACTGATCTAGACAAAGTTAGTGGGCCCTAATTTTTGATTCCTAGTCCCAAGAGCAGTTATCCAATATTATCTTAAAGACTCTACATTTTATTCTTTAGGGCCAGGAGCTAACCTGGATGGATGTTAACTCCTCTCCATAAAAGGATTTATGGTGAAAGTAAACAAGCACAGACCTCAGGGTGCCTCTGATGTATAGTTTCCTTCCAAAGCTTTCTAAAGCTTTGCAGCAATGCGTGCATAAGGTCAGATGTTTTGTAACAGTGACAACCTTCGGATATCTAATCCAAATCAGTTATGAATTTTGTTTATTTATATTCTGGCTTGCCCTCTCTCTTTCTCCCCCTCTAGATGTGCTAGGTGGGAGTTATCATAGATATTTTGGGAACCCATCTTCAGGGAATTTAAGGGGGGGTAAAATTTGAGTTGAGTGGGGTACTGTATGTGAATCACAAGCATAGATTGTGAAGGGTTGGTGACAAGATTACTTGCCATCCTGGCACAGACCAAGATCCCAGCCATATCCCCGCAGTCTCTGTGCTGACTCCTACAAGAGCATGGCACACGGGAGCAGGAGCTGAGATCATAATGGCTTTAAAATGAAATTTTATATTATTTTTCTTTTCTTTTTTTAAAAATATATTTTATTGATTTTTTACAGAGAGGAAGGGAGAGGGTTAAAAAGCTAGAAACATCGATGAGAGAGAGACATCGATCAGCCACCTCCTGCACACTCCCCACTGGGGATGTGCCCGCAATCAGGATACATGCCCTTGACCGGAATCGAACCCGGGACCTCTCAGTCCACAGGCTGATGCTCTATCCACTGAGCCAAAGCGGTTTTGGCTTATTTTTCTTTTTAAGAGGATGCTGCAAATTGTGCAAACATGAGACCCCACAAAACCTGAATCTGACCCTGTCCACAAGTTTACCCAACACACTTGGTCTTAAAGTAGCTCTAGATTAAATAATGCCTTCCTGTTGGAGGGAGCAAAACATGATTAGAACAAATTCTATCGTAAGAGACCGCGCAGGTAGGCACAGAGGAGGAAGGTGAGGGGCCAAAGAATTTAAAAAGTCTAAATAGAAAAGCATGGCACCAGGAAAAAGTCATGCATTGGCAATTATTCTCAAGGATAAAAGGAGAAATGGAAAATAAGAGGAATAGACATACACGTAGTTTCAAAGATAGGTATAGTTAAATTTATAAATGCATAATTAGTAGGAGGAAAAATAATTTAAAATACGTGGTGACTTGGGCTACCGCTATTGTACATTTCTAAAACTTGCAAGAAGATAGTAATAATTCAGATGGAAGTCTCTGAAGGTCAGTGCTAGAATATTATGAATTCTATTTAGACTGTCTATTGGATGAGCAAAAAATAAAATTTACCATGGGAGGAAAGAGACAGAGAGAGAGAAAAAGAGAGAGAGGTTTTGGTTGCTACAAAATAAATCCTTATTCAACCAGGCATGGGGCGTATTTTTGAAAATGAGCCAAATAACAAGTTGGGAAGGGTGCATTTTAGTCCTTGATTTCTTTGAACTTTAATTCACAAAGAAGGGGAATTTTATTTTACACATTAATTCTTTTGGAGTTTAACCTGCAAAGCTAATTAATTTTTAATTTTTGGACTTTAATTTCTTCCCGAAGTTATGGGGCACAATTAAAATTAAATATGGGAGCATTTTCACACGGTTGGCATTTTGAGTGTCTTATGGCATTTAATCTATTGCAGAATCACTAAAAAGGTATATTGTACAACACGGCTGATCATAATTTCAGGTGGAAAAGAGAGTACAGAATGAATTTTAAACTTCTGCCTCTGGCCATCATGGAATAAAATGGTCTGAAATTGCCCTCCTGAAGTATAAACGGAAAAGTAATGTACATATAGAGAGAGCTATTTTAACAGGTTGGACAATGCACAGCAGAAAACGGATGCCTGGACATAAAATAAAACAAACAGGGCGGGCCTAGTGATTGGCCAGTTTTCTGACTGGACTAATGAGGGAAGGCAGGCAGGGGATGGCAAACGGATGAGCCCTCTCACCGAGTGGAAGAGGGAGGGATCATAGTAGGGGAGGCCTGGCCAGCTAGACCATGTGTAAGAAGGGAGGTGTATCCTAGACCGGTTTGGCTCAGTGGATAGAGCGTCAGCCTGCGGACTGAAAGGTCCCAGGTTTGATTCCGGTCAGGGGCGTGTGCCTTAGGTGCGGGCACATTCTCAGTATGGAGTGTGCAAGGGGCAGCTGATCAATGTTTCTCTCTCATCGATGTTTCTAACTCTCTATCCCTCTCCCTTCCTCTCTGTAAAAAATCAATAAAATATATTTTTAAAAAAAGAAGGGAGGTGTACAGAAAAGCAGTCACAGATGTCTTTATAGGGGACTTCTTGAGTCTTTCATTGAACACAAACTTGCTGATGGAGAGAGTAAAACCGCATGGGGCAGAGAAGAAAAATTAGTAAGAAAAAAAACAAAACACTATTTAATAACGGTAAACTAAATAGTTCTCAGACATCATACAGAGTTGGATGTGATGAGGAATCTCTCTGGAAACACACAGGAGTTTTGTACAGACCAGAGTGAAGAAGTGTCCTTGGAATAAAAAGAGTTGTTTCCAGAATAAATTCTACTCCACACTTTCTCCCTTTCCCTATCCCATACACACACACACACACACACACACACAAAAAAAAAAAAAATGGATCTTTTTAGCTTAACTTTTAAAGCTCAGTGCTTATTTTGACTTATTCTAATGTTCAACATTTATTTCATCATAAAACCACCCTCTGTGGCAGAGGCAGGAGAGTCCTGTTCATTTCCTAGGACTTGTATGGTACATTAAAAGGTTTGTTAAACAAAACTAATTTGCCAAGTATTAAATGAAATCTTCATTGACATTCTTCCCCAAAGCTTTGGCAAGAGCTATAATAAAAATAACTGTAATTGAATGTAATAAACCATTTTTCAGGAAATTGTTATGATACATAATATTTATTCAATAAATACACTAAATCAAATCTCCATTTAATAGTGTTGTGTGGGAATCAAATAATTTAAATAAATTGTGATTTTTAGAACAAAACTTAGGATCTTTCTGTAAAATGAAGCGTAGTTAGTCCCTTTCTCTTTAAAAATAAAATGTCTTCAAAATTACTTACCTAACACACGAGTAGCTAGACTACTTGTCAGATACAAGCCAACACTCTGTGAAGAAATCAAATAAAATCTAGCCACCAAGAATGTAACATTCACCAACTGCAGGATTCAACCCAAAGTCAATAGATTAGGGAAAAGCAGGAAAATATGACCCATTGGAGAAATAGTTTTCAGTACAAACAGATGTTGAAATGTCAGAAATTAGAGAATTAAGAACTTTACAAAAAATTATTTTATGCTATAGATATTTAAATAGATATTTTAAATATTAAATGATATGATCATGCTTTTAAAAATAGAATACACAGCCAAAACCTGTTTGGCTCAGTGGGTAGAGCGTCAGCCTGCGGACTGAAAGGTCCCAGGTTCAGTTCTGGTCAAGGGCATGTACCTTGGTTGTGGGCACAACTCCAGTGCGGGGCATGCAGGAAGCAGCTGATTGACATCTCTCTCTCATCAATGTTTCTAGCCCTCTAACCCTCTCCCTTCTTCTGTAAAAAAATCAATAAAATATATTTTAAAAAATAGAATACACGAAAAAGATTCAGGAAAAACTGTGAAGATTAAGCATATGGTACCTGAAGTTAAAAACACACTGAGAAGAATGAATGGCAGTTTAGACACTTACTCATAGGCACAAGATGGTGGTGCCCAGTCCCCTCAGCTCCTTCTGAGTTTCCCTGTCCTTTCAGCCCTGCTAGGGGGGTGGCAGATGTGTGGTGCTGCCTGACCCTGCCCTCATCGTCCCAGCCTCCCAGAGCCGCCCAAGGCTCAGGTAACCAGGGTGGCACTGCTGTCGGCAGTGGCAGCAGCAGAGGTGTGATGGGGATGTCGCTTTCCCCTGATCACCAAGTCACCTCCTGCCCTTGAGGGCTCTCCCAGGTTGTGAGAGAGGATAGGCCGGGCTGAGGGACCCTTCTCCCCCACCTCTCCCATTCAGTGCATGAATTTTCACACACTGGGCCTCTAGTACTATAATATATGTCTAGTTGTAAACTTTGTGTATCAAGATGTGTGGCCCATGGGTGCCAAATATTTTATTGCTCACACATTGTTTCAGGTATGTTTGTGAGCCTGTTTTGGGTAAGACAAACATTGAAATTGGTAGCCCGAGGAAAGTTGATACCCGTCCCTATGAATTTTATTGGGGGGTGTATGAATTTTATTGGGGGGTGTATGAATTTTATTGGGGGGTGTATGAATTTTATTGGGGGGTGTATAACATCAATTATTTCTTCAAGATTAATACTTAGCCGAAACCAGTTTGGCTCAGTGGATAGAGCGTTGGCTTTTGGACAGAAAGGTCCCAGGTTTGGTTCCGGTCAAGGACATGTATCCTGGTTGTGGGCATATTCCCGGTAGGGGATGTGCAGAAGGCAGCTGATCAATGTCTCTCTCTCATCAATGTTTCTAACTCTTTATCCCTCTCCCTTCCTTTCTGTAAAAAATCAATAAAATATATTAAAAAAAGAGTAATACTTAGATATTTGATATTTTGATAGTGTGAATGAATAAGACTATATTAGAAACCTACTCTCTGTGAAGATTTTATTATGACTTTGTTACATCTGCATGTAAAAGTGCCTGTCTCTCCAATGCTAAATATAATTTACTACTCTTTGCTATTATCTTAGAATAATATGATATCTTCTTTTTTTTAACTTTAAATTTATTATTTTAAGTAATGGGATAAAAATAATTACACCTATTTTCATATACTAATCTAATATATTTTTTCTATTTTGCATTAAGGTTTTATTTTATTTTTAATTTGTAAATTACAGTTGGCAGCCAATGTTTTCTATATTAGTTTCGGGGGTATTAGCAGAGTGGTTTAAACATTTATATAATTTACAGAGTGATCTCCATGATAAGTCTATCATGCATCTGGCACCATACATAGTTATTACAGTATTAGTGTCTGCATTCCCTAACCTGACCTCTACATTCCTATGACTGTTCTTCAACTACTAATTTGTATCTTTTAATCCCTTTACCTTTTTTAAAAAATATATATCATTGATTTTTCACAGAGAAGAAAGAAGAGGGACAGAGAACTAGAAACATCAATGAGAGAGAGATACCGATCAGCTGCCTCCTGCACGCCCCCCACTGGAGGTGTGCCCGTAACCAAGGCACATGCCCTGACTGGAATCGAACCTCGGACCTTTCCATCCAGAGGCCGACGCTTTATCCACTGAGTCAAACCGGTTTTGGCTAATCCTTTCACCTTTTTTATTCAGCCTCCCAACCCCCCTCTCACCTGGCAACTATCATTTTGTTCTCTTTATATGTGAGTTGGTTTTTCTTTTTCTTTTTGCTATTGTTGTATGGATTTTGCATTTAGGTGAAATCAGGTAGTATTTGTCTTCCTGTCTGACTTGTTTCACTTAGCATAATACCCTCCAGTTGTAGCAAATGATAAGATTTGTTTTGTTTGTTTTAGATTTTAAACTCTCCTCTGTCTTGTTTATCAAACCTTTTCTTTTATGCCTTAAAGTATTGCTTAAAGTTTTGTGCATCATATTTTTATTGTGTTACACATTATAACTTATTACTATTTTATGTGGGAAGATTGATCAACTTCATCGTGCAGCCTGTAAGACTGAGATTTACATCCCATCGGCAACTGATGGAGCTGAGATTTGAGCCCACATATTCTGACGGTGGAGGTTTTGTTCTTAATTCCCATGTTATAATACTTAGCTTCTCTGATTTTTCCTCATGTGAGGGAGGAATATGTGTCTTCCAGGGATTGTGAAAAAGAACAAATTTAGCCGAAACTGGTTTGGCTCAGTGGATAGAGCGTCGGTCTGTGGACTGAAAGGACCCGGTTCCATTCCAGTCAAGGGCATGTACCTTGGTTGCGGGCACATCCCCAGTAGAGGGGCGTGCAAGAGGCAGCTGATCGATGTCTCTCTCTCATCGATGTTTCTGGCTTTCTATCCCTCTCCCTTCCTATCCTTCTCCCTTCCTCTCTGTAAAAAATCAATAAAATCTATTTAAAAAAAGAAAGAAAGAAAAAGAACAAATTTAAAATGGAAACAGCTGAACACCCAGTAGGCACTACACACATGTCCGTTTCCTCTGAAAAGCATGATTAACTCTTTGTAATTGGAAAGCACATGCTGTTACCCACTCTCCCCTCCAGCCTCCCATGATTTGAAATTTCAATTCGGATGGCCTCATGCTTCTGTTTTCTTCCCTCTGCTGATGACCAGTGTAAGAGAAACGTGAAGAGACAGGGACTGTTAACAGAATCGCTGAGTGTTCATTCAGCAGCCTGTTTCTCCAGTTGTAAAGGAAAGGGCCTTCATGAGAGGCAGACAATAGTGTTCTTTAGAAAGCCTTTGCCATTCCCCGGCCCCGAGAAGCCAGCTCTGTGCCTGCAGACACGTCACCCGTGCCCCATTCCACGCCTCCCGAAAAGCAGAGAGTTTACCTCCTCCAGGGAGCATGGAACCCGGGCCATTCTGACCCCCAGTGAACACAGGCCCCCAGCCATTCCAGAAACTCAAACAGCCATGCGAATGGGGACAGAACAATTCACTCCTCAGATTTACAAAAGATTTTTTGAGGGGGTAAGGGAATTAAAATGCTTGTTTCTTTTGGACCGCTGCCATTAAAAAAATAAAATAAAATTTCTATTTCACCTTAAAAAGCCAGAGCGTTCCAGGCTGAAGGTGGTGATATTTGGCCACACACCTTTCGTTGGACAAATAAACACATTAATCTGAATGGAGATGTGGAACTGATTTTTATTTTTTATTTTTGGATTGGTGCCAATCTCAGCATGGGTGGTGATGGCCTGGTTGAAAGAAAACAGGATGTTAGCATTGAAAACTGGGGGAGGCCAGGCTTGCACATTGGAGTTCATGTGTGAAAACTGCCCTTCTATGTAAGATGGCACCTCGTGTGTTTCTTGTCGTTTTTTTCCCGGATGTTGTTTTAGAAGTTTAACTTGACAGGAGAGCCTGGTACTCTTGTAAAGAGCAGTGACTACTGGCACTGGGTTTCAGGTATCCGATTCTACGAACACTGGATTACTGCCACTGAGTTGGTGGGAGGGCACTATCATTTTTCTGACATCAGTTTGTTGGGGAATTTGTTGCTTTTTCACGTGGAAACCAGACTAAGAAAGAGCTGTAGGCGAGGGTGCATCCTTGATCTTACTGAGGAAGGCGCCTGAGGACCAGGGGAAGGATGAGGATGTCAGGATGGAGCTCGTGGTATGATTGGGAAGATGTCCGCCAACAGGTGTGTGTCAGGGTTCACACTTCCGGTGCTTCAAATGAAGTATGTTTGAAGGGAAGACCTCGTGTTGAGTGTTCTTTTTTTAAAGAAAATATATTTTACTGATTTTTTACAGAGAGGAAAGGAGAAGGATAGAGAGTCAGAAACATCGATGAGAGAGAGACATCCAGCTGCTGCCTCCTGCACGCCCCCTACTGGGGATGTGCCCGCAACCAAGGTACATGCCCTTGACTGGAATTGAACCTTTCAGTCCACAGACCTTTCAGTCCACAGACCAAAGTTCTATCCACTGAGCCAAACCGGTTTCGGCAAGTGTTCTTAACATACACATTAACAACACAAAAAGGGACACAGGAATCTGAGAGGTGTTGGCTATGTCTGTTGTCTTGATGTTGATGGTGGGGTCAGGGTATTTGCATACGCCCCAAGTAATCAAATTGTAAGCATGAACTATGTGCAGTTCTTCATGTATCAATTTATAAACTCAATAAGGCTGATCCAAAAATATATATGAATGAGGCCAAAGTAGACTCTTCAGCCACCAAATATTCTGTCCCAGTGACACTGCTGCGGTATGGTTCTCGCCTTCTGTCATCTGTCTCTGTTCTCAAAAGCCGATGAATGAAGATCTGTACAGACACTGAGATGTTTTCCAGAGGCATGAAACACACAGATCCCATGTGAAGTAAATGTTTACTTTACAGCATGTGTTCCTTCTTGAAAAAGGCTGAGCATCTTTGATGAGTTCTATGTAGATATATTTTTTATATCACATGAGAGTCTTCTCATTTTTTATTTGATATTTGTTCCTAAAGCACCATATTTAACTTCATTAGAGGCAACCTCCTGAAACAACGGAGCAGAGGAAAATATATATACATAAAGATGCACCAAGATGCATTAGCTAGTAGTTCATAGGTGTTCTGTGCCCTGGGCCATTAATGACAACCTGTGCAATTTGATGTGTTTAGACATATGCACACACTCATGATACTACCAAAAGGGAACCTTAAAAAATATTCTTGCCAAAACTGGTTTGGCTCAGTGGATAGAGCGTCGGCCTGTGGACTGAAAGGTTCCGGGTTCAATTCGGTTAAGGGCATGTACCTTGGTTGCAGGCACATCTCCAGTAGGAGGTGTGCAGGAGGCAGCTGATCGATGTCTCTCTCTCACCGATGTTTCTGACTTTCTGTCCCTCTCCCTTCCTTTCTGTAAAAAAAAAAATCAATAAAATATATTTTTTAAAAATATTGTTAAAAAAAACACTGAAAATAACTACACCCTGTACAAATGTCCCTCCTCTCTCTGTCTCACTCAAGTCCTCTCTTCCCTCAACGTACCTAATCCGGCTTTTGTGGAGTTTTCTAAATACCATGAGGTCAGGAGACCACAGAAGAGAAGGACTAAAATTTCACGAGAAGTGGAGGGAGGGAAAAAGTAAAAGGTTATTTGTTTGTTAAAGGTCAGCCTAACTGGACCCCACACATTGATTTTCTAAGCTGCTAGAGTTAAACAAGTCTCAGAAATAAATGTATTATGGGCAATGGTGGGTTTGCAACCGTCCGGCGGAGTTTTAATTTGAGAATGCAATCAATAAGCCTTTGTGTTTCCCAAACGGAACACGAGCAGAAAACGCGTGCTAGGCCCGATGTGTTTGTACAGTTGCTGATATTTCGGGCCGATGACTGCTTTGACAAATGATACCTTGCTTCCAATCAATAACTCATACACCTCAATTTACTTTTTCTTTACCTGAACTATAACCAAAAGGAGGCAAACATCACTATAATTTCCACTTAAAATGGAGATGAGAGTTGATGGTGTGCGGGCCTGTAAGTATGTGTATGGCCCAAAGGGTAAACCGTGACCACCCAAAGCAATAAACGCCTCTGTTAGGGTTCGTGTGGTGACTCATAATGGAGGCGAGAGGAAATACTGCCAAAGAAATGTGTCTACGTGCATTAAGGTTCTTATGCATATCCTTTGCCTTGGAATTTCTTTGTGTCTTTTTTATTTTAAATATATTTTTATTGATTTTTTACAGAGAGGAAGGGAAAGGGATAGAAAGTTAGAAACATCGATGAGAGAGAGACATCGATCAGCAGCCTCCTGCACGCCCCCTACTGGAGACGTGCCCGCAACCAAGATACATGCCCTTGACCGGAATTGAACCTGGGACCTTCCAGTCCGCAGGCTGACTTTCTATCCACTGAGCCAAACCGATTTTGGTTCTTTGTGTCTTAATCAGTCTTATGGGTATAACCCTTTGATTAAGGGAAAGGGAGATTATATGCAAAGCTGTTTATTGTAGCATTATTTATAATGGAAAAAAATAAAAGCAAGCTAACTTACCAATGAATAATGTTGAATATCGTGAGTTGGGTAGTACCTGCAGATATTAAATACTAATAGAAAACATAAGATGTGTAGAGGGTATTCAACATGGCAATACTTTTCAATATTATTTCCGTTGTTACTGATATTATTATTATTATTATTGAAATTTGTGTGGAATATTGAGTAAGCACATGGTTGTGGTAGTCCCTCAAATTTGTATTCAAGTTATAATTCATCTACTCAGTAGGCCATGCCTCAAGGATCTCATCTGCAAAATAATAATAAGAGTATTTAACTTCTTAAATAGATGGTAAATATCACA
Source organism: Lasiurus borealis (assembly GCA_004026805.1). Taxonomy (NCBI): domain Eukaryota; kingdom Metazoa; phylum Chordata; class Mammalia; order Chiroptera; family Vespertilionidae; genus Lasiurus; species Lasiurus borealis. The sequence goes on along the minus strand of PVJN01009652.1, from coordinate 20,227 downwards.
TTGGAGAAGGCAAGCAAAAGTTTTAAAAATATTTTTATTGATTTTAGATAGAGAAAATGAGAGAGAGAGAGAGATTGGTTTGTTGTTCCACTTGTTAAATCTTCATTGGTTGATTGATTCTAGTATGTTCCCTGATCAGATCGCAACGACAACCTTGGCATATTGGGATGATACTAACCAACTGAGATACTCAGCCAGGACCAAGCAAAACTCAACAAATGTTGATTTTCATGTTATTTAATTATTATCTCAAGGATCTTCTGTATAGAAAACTTCAGAGAACTATAATTTATGTTTATTCCTTACTAGACCCCATATATTTTTTAACTTTATTTTGCCTTCTGTTAAATTATATTGCTAGTTGAAAAACACAAATATAATGAAAATTGAAGTTGATTTTATAATGTTAATTATTATTTTGTAGAAGACAAAGTGTGACTAAGTAAATATTAGATAATCTCTTAAATCATAAAAGCTGGATTAACAAGCTTTATTATGTCAGTGACAATGGACAATTGCTTTTAAATAGTGTGTTGGAATGTATTAGACGTAAAATATGTGGCTTGGAAGATTCATATATATAACACTATAGTTCTCATAACTCATTTATGAATTATATGTCATTTCTATTTGCCAGATGAGGAAACTGAGATTCAGAAATGTACTTAAAGTGACTTGCCTGGGATATGCTAGGTAATCTAATAATTAATTTCATATATATCTTTCAACCCCACCTAAATTTCTGTAATTCTAAATAGAAAAATATTTATATTTAGAGTTGAGAATCAACTCTAATTATTTACTATATGTAGAAGTTTTGTGAAACAATTGATATTAACATGATCTTATTGCCACTCCCTACTGCTATTATTACTTCCCTGATCGTTTCCTTTTCAGTTATTCCTTGACCATTACTTCTCTTTATCTTCTCTCAATACCATTGACATTCAACAGCATTGAGGTTCTTTTTCCTTTAGTCCACTTTCATTCCTCTTCAGACCAAGAATTTCCACATCAGGGTTAAAGACACAGAATTCTTCAGATTATATCATTTATTTTCTACAGTTCATTTGCTGAAACTGCTCACTGTATTTCGGGAAGAGAGTCCCTAGCCCACAAACATCACCTGAAGTCACTAAGCCAGTGGTGGCAATTCATAAACCCTTAATTGTCACTTCATCTCCTGGGTGTGCTTCGGTCCTCACTCAGGAGGTGTATTTATCATTTTATTTCCAGTTTAGGCTTGTCAAGAAATAGGCAAAAACAGAAATCATCATAGAAACAAACAGATGTAATAGTTCTTGGCACTCGTCCTATTTTTCTTCTGTTGAAGGAACCTCTGATGGTTAAATGTCTGAACTTAAGAAAACAGAAATGACATAGAAACGAAAGTGAAACCTGAGAGAAATTGTCTCATAAGGAGGCAGAAGCCATGGCCTATGTCTTGACACATGTAGAGCGTTTTGTTTCCATTGGATTAAGCTAAGAAGCTAGAAAAGGTAGGTCAAAAGTGTCACAGAATATTTATTCTTTGCAAAACAAAACAAAACAAAAAACAGAAACAAAAACAAAACCCACTGTGAGGTTGGGTGAAATATAAAATCATAGTATTTGTCTTAAGTCCATGAATGGTGTGATTTAAGGCACAAGACACCTTTTAGGACACATTAAAGACCATTCAGAAGGTCCTTGCATAAAATGATGTATATATATGCTTCTTTATCTAAATTTCAATACAGGAAGTGACCACTATCAGTAACCTGGGGAAGAGAGTTGTATTGTGCAGCTTCTTAAAATACTGGCCTCTCAACACCCCTAGTGAATTTTGAGTACCACTGTGTGTGTATACCTTTTCTAAACTCCCTTCCAGTCTGGTGTACGTGACACTGGCCATCAACCCAGAAATGAGAGTTGTCCTGAGAACTCGGAAACACAGGAGTGAGCCACTGTTTGTAGTCTCCTCGCCTCGTGGGTTTGCAGGATGCAGTACAAGATGCAGGTCGCTGGCAATTTCTGTGAATTGTGGAGATTGATGGGAAGGTCTGGGGAGACGCTGACAGCCGGAATTGACATTATGAAGTACTCAGAGGAGAGGGCTGCACAGGAGCCAACGCTGAACATATTTCTTCGTAATCAGCAGATGAGCGCATGCAGGTGGGAAAACTCCCCAAGGCTGAAGGAAAGAAAAGTCTGAAGGGATTAGGGGACCAGATATAGTAACTGTTTCCACCAAGCAGCCTAGGGAAACTTCCTGATTCTTGGGGTTTTAGAGTTTGCTCTCAAAAAGCATTTCATACAAAGGCCTTGCCTCAGTCGTAAGTAATAATTGGTCCAATAGGGAATGACAACTGTTCTGATCATTGTTGGTAAATTTTAAAATAACTGGGTAATCAAGCTGTTTATAAGAAATCTCACTGTGTCCAGCAACAGTGCTCAAGTGTTTTCTTATAAACTCGGAAATAGTCATCACCATACCAGGTGAAACTCTCAATGTCTGGCACCTGTTTAAAGATGAATGGACATACAATAAGTAGGAAAATCATAATGAGAAGAAAATAGGATAAAAAGAAGTGTTCTAGATGTGACATGGATGAAAATCAGATATTAGCAGACAAGGACATAAAAAGTTCTATAAATATTTCTATATGTTTAAACAGGTAAGTGTTGCCGAAACCGGTTTGGCTCAGTGCATAGAGCCTTGGCCTGCATACTGAAAGGTCCCAGGTTCGATTCTGGTCAGGGGCATGTACCTTGATTGTGGGCACATCCCCAGTAGGATGTGTGCAGGAGGCAGCTGATCAATGTCTCTCTCTCATGGATGTTTGTTTCTAACTCTCTATTCCTTTCCCTTCCTCTTTGTAAAAAAATCAATAAAATATATTTAAAAATAAAAAATAAGAAGGTAAGTATAGACTCATCAGATATATGAAAAAAATCCTAAAGTGAACTTCCAGAGATAAAAACTGCAAGTAAACAATAACACAAACACTGGGGAAAGTTTAGCATGATATTATAAGGTTCTACTGTTAAGTAGTACAATATCACTTGAAGGGAGAATGTATATTAAAGATGCAAAACCAAATAAACCATTAAGATGACAAAACAAAGAGTTAGTGTGGCTAATAAGCCAACATAGATAAAATATAATTATAAAAATTATGGAATTAATAGAAAAAAAGAAGAAAAGAGAAAAAAGAGAACAGAGAAAAGATGGGATAAATAAAAAGCAAGTAACAAGATAATATATTTAAAGTTTATCAGATCAATAATCACTTTGATACTCATAGTCTGATATAAGTATCTCAATTTAGCTAACTCAATTTTTTTCCATTTGAATAAAATAAACTACTCAACTATATGCTGTTTACAAAAATATTAAATATAAAGGAACAAGCACATTAAAAATGAAATAATTAAAAATTACATTATTTGCCCTGCAAGAAAATTTTAAGGCAAAGAATAATGCTAGGTTAAACAAGGTTATTTCATCATGAAATTTCATAAGGATCAGTTCAACAATAGTAGTTCTAAATGTTTATGTAGCTAATAATAAAGTCTCATGTACATAAAGCTAACAGTAATAAAATGAAAGAAGAAATAGTTTAATTCACAGTCATAGTCAGACATTTCAATACCTCTCTATCAATAATTGATGGAAATGACTAGAAATAAAATCAGTAAGCATATTAAATATTTGAAAATATGATCAATCAATGTGACATAATTAATATTTATAGAACACAACAGCATAAGACTATTATTGAAATAAACTAGAGAAGACTCAAATAAATGGAAAGATATACCCTATTCCAGGTAAAAGGATTCAATAAGGTTAGATGTCAATTGTCTTCAAATTGATCCATACATAGATTCAACGAAACCATAATAAAAATACCTGCAGACTTTTTTTTGGTAAAAATTGATAAGAAAATACCAAAATATATCTGAAATAAAAAAACCCCTAGAATGATCAAAACAAACTTGAGAAAGAAATTTAAAGTTGGAAGTCTACTATATTTCAAATCTTATTAAGAAGTGTAGCAATAAAGATAATATGGTATTGCCAATATGGTATTATTTAGTAGCACAGATTAAAAAGTCCAGAAATACAAGCAAACATATATGGACTAGTAATTTTTTGAAAAATGTAATACAGTTGAGAAAAGATAGTTTTTCAACAAGTAGTGCTGAAACAGTTATTTACTCATATGTATAACATGAAGTTCAATATAGACTTTATATCATTCACAAAAATTAAATGCAACACATCATATTCATAAATGCAGACCATAGAGCTATTATTGATCTTTTGGAAAAACTGTTGTGACCCAACTTTAGACAAGTCCATAAGAGAGTAAATTAATAAGGTAGACTTTATTAAAATTATAAAGTCTGCTCTTCAAAAAAACACCGTGGAGAGAATGAAAAGTAAACCAGAGTTGGGAAGAAAATATTTGATAACCATGCATCAGTTAAAGAACTTGTTTTCATAATATACAAAGAATTCTGAAAATTAAGGGAAAAATTTCATTAAAAACCCATGAAAAATGGGCAAAATAATTGAAAACACTTTTTATTTTAAAAGATATATAAATGGCAAATAAGAACATGAACATATGTCAAATATCATCAGTCACCAGGACATACAAATTATAATTATAATGGGATACAATTATGCACATGAGAGAATGGCTAAAGAAAAGAAAAGAAGATTGAACACATCAAGTGACACTTGTACATGATATTCGCAGCAATTTTATTCATAATAGTTCCAACTGGAAACAACCAAAAATGTCTAATAACTGTGAATGGGAAAACAAGTGCTCTTCAGTATATAGCCAGTGGAAAGCTACTCAGTAATAAAAAGGAATTATTGATATATGCTACAACCTGATGAACTTCAAAGTAATTCTGTGTAATAGTGTGTGGTTTAATTTACATAATCCCAAGAACATGCTAACCAAACTTTTTTTAATTGCTTTATTGATTAAGGTATTACATATGTGTCCTTATGCCCCCATTGCCCTCCAATGTTTATGTCCATGGGTTAGGCTTATATGCATGCATACAAGTCCTTTGGTTGATGTCTCTCCTTTACCCCCACCCTTCAGCTTAGCAACTGCCCTCCCCTGCAGGCCTGGTCACCTCCTACTGCCCTACCCCTCTGAAGTTTGATGGTCTGATCAATGTTTCTCTGTCTCTGGATCTGTTTATGTTTATTATATTCCATAAATGAGTGAGATTATGTGATATTTATTTTTCTCCGACTGGCTTATTTCACTTAGCATAATGCTCTCCAGTTCTATCCATGCTGTTGCAAATGGTAAAAACTCCTTTTTTACCGCAGCGTAGTATTCCAATACTATGCTAGTGACAAAAAGCAGAACAGTAGTTCCCTGGGCAAGGTCAGAGGTGTAGTAGGAAGGGGTTGATCAGAGGGATTAAAAGTAGAAAAATGGGGAAATTACATTAGCACTTTAATTTGGAAGATTAAAAAAGCAAATGGTTGATACATTAACACAAATATTCAGCCTTGGCACTAATGAAGAGAATGAAAATGAGGTGTTTTATAATAAATATGTTTTTAATAATGGTGATCAAAGATTAAAAATAATGACAGTCATTGGTCACAAACGTAATTAATAGAAATATAAATTGTTGCATCCTGTCTGAAGAACAGTTTGTCTCTTTGTATATAAAGCCCTATTTTTTATACAAATCAATGTCAATATCTTCTCAACATTTTTATAACAGCAAGAATTTTATAACAATACTAGAGACTTGGTGCACAAAATTTTTGCACGGGGCGGGGGTGTCCCTCAGCCCAGTCTGCACCCTCTTCAATCTGGGACCCCTCGGGGGATGTCAGACTGCTAGTTTATGCCAGATCCCTGTGGTAGGGCAGTTAGGGGTGACCAGGGCTGGCAGAGGAGGGCAGTTGCGGGTGTCCTGTGGGTTAGGGCCTAAACGGGGAGTCACATATCTCTCTCACAATCCAGGACTGCTCCCTCCAAACCACTCTCCTGACTAGATACCTGATTGCCCCTAACCACTTCTGCTTGGCAGCCTGATCACCCCCTAACCACTCTTCTGCCAGCCTGATCAATGCCTAGCTCTCTCCTGCCAGCTTAATTGCCCAGAACTTCCCTCCCTTGCCAGCCTGGTTACCCCTAACTGCCCTCCCCCACCAGCCTGGTTATCCCTCACTTTCCTCGCCTGCAGGCTTGATCATCCCCAACTGCCCTACCCTGCAGACCTGGTCACTTCTAACTTCCCTCACCTGCAGGGGAGAACAGTTAGGGGCACCAGGCCTGAAGGTGAGGGAACACACTGCTTGAGTTTCTCTTGTTAAAGAGACATAGTATGTCGAGACCGGTTTGGCTCAGTGGATAGAGCGTCGGCTTTTGGACTGAAAGGTCCCGGGTTTGATTCTGGGTGGGGGCATGTGCCTAGCTTTCAGACACATCTCCACAGTGGGGCATGCAGGAGGCGGCTGATCGATGTCTCTCTCTCATCGATGTTTCTGACTTTCTATCTCTCTCCCTTCCTCTCTGTAAAAAATCAATAAAATATATTCTTTTAAAAAGAGAGACATAGTACTATTGATAAAAATGAAAACAAAACCCTCTGGAATATATGGGCATGAAATATTCGGCCTGGGCACTTGACCTAGTTTCAGACTTCCCTGGGTATGGGGAAAATATTTTCTTTTGGTGAGCCTGATTAAGTCTCTAATCATCCAATTAACCCTTGAGCTGCTGCAATCACACCTGCTCTTAGAAAACTTCATTTTTTCCAAGCATGTGCTGTATTTTAAAGTTCTGTGTTGTGTCAATAAGCTTTCTGCACTTAAAGGGAGAGTGTGCAACACCCGGTCTGTACGTGAAGTACCGTTGTCACAGAATAACGTGTAATGTGTTCCTGGCTGACACATATACCAGCTTTCCTCAGCCTTCCTCCACGCTGGTGGTTTTCTTCCAGGAAACTCGGGGCCGGAGACTCACATTGCTGTTCACCTGTCAGTCTGCAGCCCGGGGCCTCTGCAGGAAGAGAGCTTTTCCTAGACGGGGCGTCCTGTGGGACCGGGGAGCGGGAGCGGGAGAGTCACTAACGCTGAGGCGCCCCAAGGCTTCTCAGGGCTGACTGTGCACTGGGCGCTCTGCCACTTAACCTCCCCGAACAGACCGCAGGCCACAGGCCTAAGTAAACACCGATGCTCTCCCAATGGGTAAAGCAAGGGGCTTGAAAGGAAGACCAGGCTTATTTTATTTTTATTTTCTGCAATAAATCACCCTCTTTTGCATGGTGTGTGCAGGAGAGCTGAATGTTGTCAAAGACCCTGCCTCTCAGCAGCTACCTGGGTGACCTTGGAGGAGATGCGCAGTCACTCTGAGGCTCCATCCCCTCCCCTGCCACAGGAAGTTAATGATCGCCGCCCTACCCTCTCCCCTGACACTCGGGGACACTCTAACTAATGCACTTAGCGGATATGAATCAAGGCACGACACGGCAGAGGCACAAACATGAATAAAACGTGTTTCTCCTCCAAGGGGAGTGGCCCACAGCTCAGCAGGAAAGAGACAAACAGGTGTGTTGCTGAAGGTGCCGGAGGGTGGGGGTGTCCTGATAAAACTTCAGGGTCTATGGAATGAGGGGACTCCATGAAAGAAGAATTAACTCTGCCAGGAGAAGGAGGAGTCTGCGGAAAGGCTTGGGAGAAAGGATGACTTTTTAAGCATCCTCCTGAGAAATGAGGGGGCGTGTGCCGGGCAGAGAAGAGTTGAAGGACATTCTGCACAGAGAACAGAGTGAACAGTGCAGACCAGCACCTCGGAGGACAGAGATGCGGGGGGAAACGCGTGCATTTCATGATGTCTAGGGGAATAACACGTGTTCGGCCATTGTGCGTAAGGTGGCGTTGCTACAAAGCCACATTGAAGTTTTGTTGTTGTTTTTTTGAGAGTTTGACATAGATTAGAATTGTGGCTTGGAAGTGTCCTCCCTTCAAAATGTTGTGAAAGCATCTGCCCCTTGCATTTGAACTTTTTAACTGTGAGGGCCATGGCCATATAAAATTCTGATTTTTCTGAAAGAAGGAACTTGGATTTGCCTCGAATTGTAGTGACACTGTGGCCCCTGCAATATTGTCGCGGGCCTCGCTTGTCCTGGAAAATGAGTGACTGAAATGTGGGAGCCTGTCCATTTCTCCCCAGAGCAGGAATTCTGGGGATTTTTTTCTGGAGTTTCTCTGGTTAGTGGAAACTCAACTCTGTATTATGTGTGGTATGAGGTTCTTTCTCCTAATCTTAGTTTCTCCCTTCTTCCTTTCATAGGTGTCAAGTTTGTACCACGGTCCTGTAGCCTATGGTAGACTTTTAAGAAAAGCCCTTCATTTTGAGGTCCCTGCCTTATTCTGTTTTCAATGTCAATGTTGTGCTTAAGTCAGCAGGCAGTTCAAGCTCAGCATCGCCCATTCTGCTCTTCCAAATCCCTCAACTCTTGTGACTTTTGTGATAACATGGGCAAATGCGTTCTCCCGTACAGTGGGCTTTCTTGTTTTGCTGATGGTTCTTTCTCTGTGCAGAATTTTTTTTAGCAGGAGGAGAAATAACAGAAATAAAAATCTTTCTCATGCTTCATGGTTTCTCTTTTTCGGCCAAGATCTAAATTTCTACCCACCACTTTACCACAAACTTGTCATTATCCTAAGAAATGTAAGTGTGAGAAAATACCTAGAAAGATCATAATCTTTATTGTGAGCTCAACTTTCAGCCCAAATCTGCGTGTGGTCTTTTTCTTGTTGAGTGGTGGAACCTTGCTCTTTAGGAGTTAGACCTTTTATTCTCTCTCTTTTATAAAAAATATATATATTTTATTGATTTTTTACAGAGAGGAAGAGAGAGGGACAGAGAGTTAGAAACATCAATGAGAGAGAAACATCGATCAGCTGCCTCCTGCACACCTCCCACTGGGGATGTGCCCGCAACCAAGGTACATGCCCTTGACCAGAATCGAACCTGGGACCTTTCAGTCCACAGGCCCACACTCTATCCACTGAGCCACACCAGTCAGGGCCTTTTATTCTCTTTAGCAAGGGTTTAGTCCTGTCCCTGGCCGGAATAGGTGGCCCATGTCTTCTTTCTCAAAGAAACTGCTTGGACCTCCCTGACAGGTTCTGTCTATTTCACTGCTTTCAACACAGGGGAAGCCCTAGGTCAGCGGTTCTCAACCTTCCTAAGGCCGCGACCCTTGCATACAGTTCCTCATGGGGTGGTGACCCCCAACCATGAAATGTTGCTACTGTGATGCATCGTGTTGTAAATATCTGCATTTTCCGATGGTCTTAGGCGACCCCTGTGAAAGGGTTGTTCGAACCACAAAGGGGTCTCGACCCACAAGTTGAGAACCACTGCCCCAGATCTTCCTGCTCACCATGAAAACATTAAAAGGTGGAGATACAGAGAAAATTTTCTTCCAAGTTATATTAACGCTATCTTCGCTCTTTTCTCTAAAGATAAATCTAGATGATGATCTAGCTGTAGGATCATAAGGAATTCATTTTATTCCCTCGATCCTTCTCCCAGATTTTTATTTACCTTATGGACAGAGTAGAGAAAAGGTCCTTGATCTTTTCTTTAGGCTGGAAGGCAAAGAAATCCACAACTAATTCATGTCAACCTCGTCACTAGATTGAAAAGTCCAGATGGATTCAATAAGGATCTTGTTTTTATCCTCAGCATTTTCTCTAGAATCGGAGTTCAGCTTGGTCCATCAGAGAAAGACATCAGAGTGGACAGAGCAGTGATGCCTTCTGAATACAGTGGTCATTTAAAATCACAAACAAAAAACAAAACAAGATTGTTACACTGGGAAAAAGGATATAGCATATTTTTAGTTCTTAACACTGCTTTCCGAGGAATGGGTGGTTATACAGGAGGAAGGAAATGAATCATCTCAGACCCAGTTTGGTCCAGTCATACTTCATCTGTGACATTTCCTAAGTACATTAAACCGACCTAGTACAGTTCAAAAAGAAGTTCAGTCAGGTGTCAAATCAACCCAATAACAGGATTAGGGTACTTATTTACATTTGCAGATTTCACTGATATTATGTGCAAGAATATAATGGGAAATGTTTTGGGACTTTTCATAAAAATAAGTGAAAGTGAAGATGAATTACTATTCCTTAAGTCCTTGATATATGCCATGCACTGGTATAGTTATCTTGTTTATGTTTTTACTACTTTACATTTATGATAATGCAACCTGTGTAAAGATATAAAAGCTTAAGGTGCAGAGAAGCTAAATAACTCATTAAATATCACGTAGCTGGTAATCAGCAGAACCCAAATTTGAATAGGACACTAAAGTTTACAAGTTTTTGTCCCATTAAAAGCTGATTGTTTTCACTTTACTTTTGGTAAATTTTGTTAATTGGGGTTTAAAGCTTTTAAAAAATTTATAAGCAAAACGATGGAAGAGGGAATCGAAAATGAGATTTGAACAACGGTTCTAGTGATTTTTTCTTTTTAAGTTATTTTCATATATTTTTATTACCATTTGTCTCAATAAATCTTCATTCTGTCCCAGCTCAGGGAAAAATAGCATAGAAAGCTTATCTAAGAAATAGAAGCAACGCAGGTGTAATATAATCTCTATTGGTGATCAGAGCCATGGCCATTATTCACGACGATGAAATCATTGCACAGCCAAGATGCTCATATCTAAGCTGTAAGGAGCATCAGATTGTCCTTGTGTACTGATAGGGTTATTATTTCTTATTGATAAGTGGGTCTAAGGTCCTTATTTTTTTAAGGACAGGTAGAGGAATCTATAACATAAAGCAAGATGTGGAAAGGGCAAGCTTACTGAAGAGCAAGTCACTTCTTGTTACCACTAAGTCTCTGGAGAGAAATCATGATAAAATCTCATTTTTCTTTTTTAAATATATTTTATTGATTTTTTACAGAGAGAAAGGGAGAGGGATAGAGAGTTAGAAACATGGATGAGAGAGAAACATCCATCAGCTGCCTAGTGCACACTTCCAACTGGGGATGTGCCCGCAACCAAGATACATGCCCTTGATGGGAATCGAACCTGGGACCTTTCAGTCCTTAGGCTGACGCTCTATCCACTGAGCCAAACCACTTAGGGCAAAATCACATTTTTCTAATTTTGTCTTTTAATCATGAAGTCATGTTGTAAAAGGTGGATCTTTTCCCACATAAAATAGGACACAACAGTAGACTAAATGGTGTTGTTTTAGAATCAGCAGCTCCAATATTTATTTCTGCTTCTCAGTTGGATGCGGGTGAGATGTAAAACAAATCCTGTTGCCTCGCTGAGTCTCACACAAGAGGTCAGAACTGTCTGAGTCCTGGACATGTTTGCATGCGCTCATGGGAATTTGACCTTTGCTTGATCCAGGTTCATGTTCAACCATCAGGAAAGTGTTACGTGCAGGTGAGCTATAGAGAACGTAGAGCTCACTATTCAGAGTACCAGAAGCACCTCAAAACCAGATGTGAAGTCCTGGGGTGACCCCCTCCCTCCTCCTGCTGTGGGCAGCGTTTTCTACACCTTGTCTCCCGGTTTTCCGTTAATGTTTGTCTCTAAAGAATGAAACAGCTGAAACCATTTTGGCTCAGTGGATAGAGCTTTGGCCTGCAGACTGAAAGGTCCCAGTTTGGATTCCGGTCAAGGGCATGTATCCTGGTTGTGAGCACATCCCCAGTAGGGGGCGTGCAGGAGGCAACTGATCGATGTCTCTCATTGATGTTTCTTGCTCTCTATTCCTCTCCCTTCCTCTCTGTAAAAAATCAATAAAAATATATTTAAAAAAATAAAAAGAATGAAACAAGTCCTTTCTCTTGGTCTTCTGAATGTGACCCAATCACATTATTGGGTCAAAATGTCAAACATGCAGATTTTGAATGCATTTACTTAAAAATTATATATGTATTATTATGTCTTACGTCACAGAATTCATGTTAGGTTTATATTAGTGCATATGTGAACATATTCTTTCAAACGTGGTAGTTTTTAAGTCTACTTTCTTATGCGTGATTGAGTGGACAACTCATAAGTGAATTAGAATGCTAACAGAAAGGAAATATTCATAATGTAATAGATTACATTGCACAGAGCACAGACATTATGTCTGTAAAATCCAGTGCCTAAATAGTCTTTCAGTCAAAAGTATCCCTAATAGCCTTTTTACGATTTCACCAAGTAGTTACCTGTGTAGCAGTGTCTGGAGGGAAAAGATACTATAAAAGTCATAGAAAACAGCAGCCCTCGCTTTTTTTTCGTGTGTCCTACATTCATTTTTCCTCCACAAAGATTCAAAAGTCTATCGCTTATGCAAACAAAGGAGTAAGATACTTTAAAACCCATAATTTCTTTGAGTGACAAGACGGGAAATGCCTATAATTTACATATAATCGCAGCATGTTTCAAACTCCAATGTGAATATATGATCTGACCAAAGTTTGCTTTGCTCTCTGCTTTGTGCAAAGACAGCCTATTAAGAACTTTTAAGTTATTAATTTAAACTTTTGGGGACAGGTGAAAAATACAAACTTATCTGAAATGTGGGGGAAAAAATCACGGATATTTCCTTTTCATATATATATTTTTTTCTCCCAGTGAGATGCTTGTGGAAAGGCAGTAGGCTTAAATTTAAGGAGACATGAGTTTTAAAGGAACAAAGATCTGAAATATCAGCCCCAACACTTCCAGGATATATCATATTTGTAAGTTATTAGTCTTATAAGGAAATAGACCTGCTCTCCTCTCCTCTCTTCACTTCCCACTCCAACCATAAAGTTAGAATAAGAATGAACCTTTTCAGCCAAAACTGGTTTGGCTCAGTGGATAGAGGGTTGGCCTGCAGACTGAAAAGTCTCAGGTTTGATTCTGGTCAAGGGCATGTACCTAGGTTTTGGGCACAATCCCCAGTAGGCGGGTGTGCAAGAGGCGGCTGATCAAGGTCTCTCATCGGTGTTTCTAACTCTCTATCCCTCTCCCCTTTCTCTCTGTGAAAATCAATAAAAATATATTAAAAAAATAAAATAATGAACCTTTCCAAGAACAAAACCTGGGGTCAGCATATGACAGAGTTGTGCCAAATAGAATTCCTTTTCCCAGGGAGGCAAGAAATTAGTCTCTCTGTGGCCCCAGCCAGTCTGGTTCTTGGAAAGAGCATCGGCCTGCAGACCAAAGTGCCCTCGCTTCAGTTCTGGTCAAGGGCATGTATCTAGGTTACAGGCTCCTCATTGGTCCGGGCTCAAGCAGGAGGCAACCAATGGATGTGTTCCCCTCACATCCATGTTTCTCTCCATCTTTCCCTCTCTTTTCTACTCTCCCTAAAAATCAATGGAAAAATATTCTCAGGTGAGGGTTAACAATAACCAAAAGGAAAAGAAAAAGAAAAGAAATTAGTCTCTCTCTGATGGCAAAGTTATTACCAGTTAGGTTTGGAAATTGCTGTTTTGTCTAAGAGAATAAAGCTGGTATATAGTAATACACTGGGATTAGGGAGGAAATTAGTTTCAGTGCATCTACTTCCCTCTCACACCCACCTATGTACTTGCTCTTTACAATATTTACCTCTTCCCCTTACTGAGTCATATGTTTTTGTTTAATTGAATAAGCCAGTGAATTATCTCTTTAGTTAAATCGTTTGAGATTTGTTTCTTCCATCTGGTAAATAAAAAGATTCCTGACACACAATCTTTCATAGATTTTGTAATATGTGAAGGTAATAATAAAGGTGCCGTGATGCATAAATTGATAAAAATACTTTATGTGATGCTCACGAGCTACCAACTCCCTTTATCCATTCTCTACTTAAATAATTTTAATGCTACAATCACATCAAGCTGATCTGCTTATTACTGATTTGAGATAAAAATATCTATGTCCATATGTTGAGCCATCAACAAAAATGTCTGGCATTTTGATATAGCAAAAAGGAAGAGATTTTTTGAGAATTGACATTTTAACCTAAGTCCTAAATGTGTGATTTGGGGCAATTTGCTTAATAATTCTGCATATAAATTTCCTCATGTGTAAAAAAATGTTAGTCCTAGTTTTATTATTGCTATAAAATTATCTGAAAGAACAAATGTAGGAAGTAGTCCAATTATCTTCCTTTCATTTTCTTCCTGAAATATCTATCTATATGTAGTCTGACTCCACCTGTGATGGAAGTCTGTGAAAGTAGTTTCATAGACTGACTCATGATGTCCAACATCAAGTCTCAACAATGTATGTTCAGATGAAATAATATCTAATCACCAGGAAGAAGATGGATACAGAAAATATGACCCATCTCTTCACTCTTTCAATGGTAGCAAAAGGGAATCCAACCAGCTCTTTAGGGTTAGGGTTTACCTTCCATCTGAGAACTGTTAACTTGTTATTCTGTGTTTTCATTTAGGTACAGATTTCTTCTCTAATTAGGAAGTTGGGTAGGGATACAAATTCAAGGGGTAGGTAGGAGGTTTAGATCAGAGAGGGTGCCTGTCTGCTTTGGGCTGGATCAAATCACACTGGAGTGGTGTCTTGGGAAGGTGGATCAGCAAGAGCAGATGTTTATTTGCTTAGGACAAAGTATTGAGGGGAATGGGTTTTCAGTTTGGGAGAATGCATTGAGTTTCAGGTGTCCGTGCAGTTGGGAGAAGCTCAGCAGAGATATTCAGTGCTGACATGGCTGGGACTGCGGGCAACTGGACATACTGAGCCAGGGATGATAGCAAGTTGTGGAAACTCCGCGTGGTTCAGGGTTCCCGTTCAGGGTTCGGGTTCTGGAGGAGGCCACGGGCAAATGAAAAGAGACCAGAAAAGTATTAATTTCGGAATATTGAGGGCCAGACAGGAGCCTTCCTCTAGTGAAAAGACTCATCTTGCTCTGGCCTTGCTCTCCCTTTTACTGAGACTCTGGGACACACCCATAGCCTTTAGGCAGGAAATTTCAATAACAAAAATACAAAAGACAAACAGAGGTGGAGGCAGCTTCAGGCTTCAGCTAACAATGTCTCCACTAAACAGTGAGTGGTCAGAGCCATTAAGGTTGTTGACCAGCCTTCCCGCCTTCCTGTCCACGTCTTTTTATTAGTGAGACCATGTTCAGTTCTGGCAGCAAGTGAAACTTCTCAGGAATAATGTACAGGGTGTGAGAGAAGAATACCGAGGGGTTACTGATACTGTAATAATGATGATTTAAGAAACAGAGACTAGAAGAAAGGCTTTCTAAAGAGTCTGGAAAAGAATAAAGAGAAAACCACAGAAGCAAACCTGGAGAGACTAGGACATGCAGTGTATACAGGAGGATAATGTCTCTTGAAAACAGAGCCCAGATTCAGATGAGAGCTGGGAATTTTAACCTTAGGTCACCTCTTGTTTGACAGGAAGCGAAGATAAATGGGGGTGAATGTAGATAAGCGAATAGGTTTCTTGGTCTCCAAAACCAGCATGAATAAAATGGTTCTACTTATATTTTCTTCTAAGCCAACTCCTACAATCTCTACATCTCAGTCAAGGGCAACTCCATTCTTCTACTTTTTTAAGGACAAACATCTCGATATCATTTTTGATTCAACATTATCTTGTGTCCAACACTCCATTTCTTAACACGTTTGTTTGTCATCTCTCTCATTCAAATCTCCCCGGAGACAAGCAACTTCTTACCCTTCCAGTGCCCCTTTGATCTGAACTACTTTCCACTCTTAGCTGGATTGGTGCAATTTTTAACTAAGGTTATATACCTAAGAAAATAAGCCAATATCTGGAAAGGCTTTATCCAGAAATAGCAACACTGATTCAAAGTATATAAATATACTTTTCTAAATTTCATATAGAGTTAGTTGCATCCTAGCATAAAAGTGCTAATTCTTAAGGCCACAGATATTGTCTCCCCATTGACAGTATTAAATGTATTTTTTTATAATGAAAATAAAAATGGGTGGGTTTAAATTTATGTTTAGTGGACTCCTGTGACTTCGAGGTAACTCAAAATACAATTGCCC
Source organism: Lasiurus borealis (assembly GCA_004026805.1). NCBI lineage: Eukaryota > Metazoa > Chordata > Mammalia > Chiroptera > Vespertilionidae > Lasiurus > Lasiurus borealis. The sequence continues at coordinate 4,196 of PVJN01009652.1, read as the reverse complement.
ATTATTTCTCAGACTCCACCTTCCCTGACTTCATCCTCATCTAGTCTTCTCTAACTGCATTGCCTTTCCTTTGGCTTCTATAAGGAAGACCATAATTTCAGTTCATGAAATCTAAAGATAGCTTTTACAAGCAAATTTCCATAAGGATAAATACTTACATAGGACTTACGGCTGCGTTTGAATATCAAACACAACTGCTATAAAATCATCTCAGTTTCTCTGCATATGTCTTTATTTTCTTTCACTTAGATCAACTATCCCATATGTGATAAGAAGCATCACCAACTGCAGCTTCCAAATGTCACATGTATAATCCTTTACCTAAATTGATGTAGAACGCTGCATGGAATGAAAGGACATCAGGACACAATAGGAATTGAATATTGGTGGGATTTAGAAACAAACTGCCTATGGCTTGTGTCATAAACATATTAAATGAGAGAAAACAGGAAAAAAAGCAATCACTTTTCTAATAAGAATGTACATAATTTTGATATTCACATTTTTCTACTTAACATTATAATAACTTTACAAGCTATTACTTGTTTTGCACAATCATAATTTTAAATAAATGCAAAATATTTAATGTTGTGTATGTATGTATTGCTTTTGGTAAAATAATTATTCTATTACTAAACATTTAGTTGGTATGAATGCAGCCAATATCAATTATCCTGATGAAATCATCTTTGTGCATATTGGATTACTGGGAATGTTTGTGAAGCATCCATTTAATTAATTAAATTAGGTGAGAAAAATAATTTCAAATACTTTTTTAATATTTTAAAAAATGAATTTTTTTTTTTTTTCCAGTGGGTTTTTTTTTTTTTTTATTGCCAGACAATGTTGTTCTTAGATGCTGTGGCAGTGTTTGTCTCCTCCTCTCCACGTAGCCAGCTTTGACCTTAAAGGTGATAGATTTCATTCAGGGAACAAACTATGGCAACATGAAAGAATTTGGACACATAACTGATGACTCCAGTTTTTCTGAGGTTGGACACAATGACTTTAGAGTCAAAGGACATCACTAAATAGGTGGATCTGAAAGCTGTTGAAATGTATAAATAATTTGACCATGTATTAACTTTTCTGGGTGTATCTTAACATAGTGGAAAAAAAATTGGAGGCTCTAAGAGATAAATGCTTGAAACTTCAGAACCAGTATCCTAAGACCTTGCCCAAAGTGGTTTGTGACCTGGACGGGGTGACATTTTTTCAAAAGAAATTGAGACATTGAGCTGACATGTCTGTTTGCATCAAGTATCTTTTTAAGTACAGTTTTATTGATTTCAGAGAGCGATGGAGAGAGAGAGGGAAACATCAATGATGAGAGAGAATCATTGATAAGTTGCTTCCTGCAAGCCTCCCAATGGGGATAGAGCCCATGACCCAGGCATGTGTCCTTGACCAGAACTGAAACCAGGACCCTTTGGTCATTGCAAACTTGAACTTTCTCATTTGTAAAGTTGAGGAAATACACATTCTCAGGAATGGAATTCAGAAAGCTAGTGACGGATATAGCACAAGCACTGAGCATCCACAGAGGACGCTGGGAAAGTGTAATCAATCAAATCAATTAGAGCCCCACCTGGGCCAGGTGCACCTCTTTATCCACCCGGATTGCAGGGAACTCTGAGGAGTGCTGAGGGGGAAGCTGGCTGAGATAGCTGACTGGAAAGGAACCAGACATTAGGGAAGTGGCACTGACTCTTTGCAATGGAAACATTACAATATTTTAACAACCAGTAAGTCCACTCCAGGTATCTGGCTGACCAGTGGTCCTGTTGCATTTTTCTGAGGATCAGATGGGTGAATAGATGTGAAGCATTTACATTGTGATTATAGTCTAAACATAAGAGCATCCTGGTAAATTTAATATATTTTGCTGTCGTAATTCACATTAAAGAGACTATATTGGCATAAAGGCTTTGCGGTATAGGAAAAACAGCTGACTATCAGAGAATGGTGGAGATTGATTTTTCTTTCTTTTTTTTATATATGTTATTGATTTTTTTACAGAGAGGAAGGGAGAGGGATAAAGAGTTAGAAACATCAATGAGAGAGAAACATCGATCAGTTGCCTCCTACACGCCCCCTATTAGGGATGTGCCCGCAACCAAGTACATGCCTTTGACAGGAATAGAACCTGGAACCCTTCAGTCCGCAGGTCGATGCTCTATCCATTGAGCCAAACCGGTTTTGGCAAGATTGACTTTTACAAACAACTCCTGTTTGCTTTTCTGGTAGCAGATTCTGGAGGAAGTGAAGTTCTCCTAAAAGCAATCGGATCCAAGTGGGGGTATGGAACATAGGGCCTCGCCTGCTGTACCCCAGAGACGGGCACAGGATCCAAACTGGGCCACACACACACACTTAACCCTCGGATCCTGTGACTCAGAATTTTTTCAAGTAGTTAATTTTACAAAGGTGTTCTTTTCCCTCTAGTAAGCAATCCATTGGAAACACTTCCAATACAAATCTCAGGATGCTTAGACATCTAATTTATCAAGTGAGTTTGAAATTGATATTAAAAATCAAGGTTCAATTTAGCCATGATGATTCTAGAGGAGAGAAAAAAAATACTGAAAAAGGAAATGTAAACTACCAAACACATTTTTTTTTAAATTGTATTGTTCAAGGCAATGTGGTATTTTCCAAGAGATATGGACAGATAGAGGAATTGAACTCAGTATGTATGGTAATCTGAAATCTGCTAAAAATACCTATGGGGGAAGGATACTGTATATGATCTTTATTTAATACATAGTGCTTGAATATATGTTATTTTCCATATGGAATGAAAACCTAATTAATCAACTCATGTCATACCCCAAAATAAATTCTAAATGGATTAAACACACACACTCATTCACACACATCTTAGAAGGTTATCGGACATCTTTTAAACATCAGAGAGAGGAAGAACTTATTAAGCCAGAGAGTGGAGGCACCATTAAGAGGGCAAGCCAGGGGCACCGATGCCTCTATTGGGAGGTCCACACAGAAAATATCAGCTGCCAGATTAGGGCTGGGTGGTGGCTGCTGGGCCTGTGTGCTCTGGACACGTCTGCACACGTGTACTGGTGACCAGCGAGGCAGCCACAGTCAGGAAGAACGGCCTCTTCTTGTTTCTGAGGATCAGATGGGCGAATACATGTAAAGCATTTTACATTTTGATAGTAGTCTAGGGCCCGCTGCTGGGAAAATGTATACAGTGGTACCTCGAGATAGGAGTGCCCTAAGATACGAGATTTTTGAGATATGAGCCATCGAGCGAGCGATTTTTGCTTTGAAATACGAGCAACAGTTGAGATAGGAGTCATCGCGCGGATAGGCCGGCTGCACACGACCCACCAGTTTACCGAGACTCGAGCGTCTCATGGTTTCCCACGCCTCAAGGTTATGGAGAGAATTAAACTCGTATCTTGAGGTACCACTGTACATTGTGCACTCCATTGTTACTGCTGAGAGCCCTCTCCAGGCAAAGCCTTCCCCCTCTAGGAGAAAGGCTTAAAAGAACCGTGCACAGTTTTGGAGGGCACGTTAGAAGGGAGATACAAGCTCTGTATAATTGGAGCGGTATTTATTGACCTCCCATGTCTGTGTGCAGTGCTGTGTGGGGGCTGAGCCTGGTGGGTTTTCTGGTCTAACGTGAACTTGCTCCCACATTCGCTGTATGACTAGGCTTTTGGATGATCTAAGACAGCCTGGGCTGCCGTGTGTCTGCTGGTGTCTATGTGACTTATTTTCCAGCAAGCCTGATCATGTCTGTTTTCACGGTGATCATGGCAAGCAAAGAGGGAAGTAGATATACACAGAGTGTTGAAGTTTTGCTCTGACACTGGCACACCACCACTTTTTTGCATTCAGTCAACCAAAGCAGGGTCACCAGGTCAGGCCAGATTGCAGGGACAGGAAAAGGAATGCACTCTGCCCTTTGTGATGGGAAGACTCCAGATACAGGAAGGAGAGGATAATGGGGCCATTGGTGCAATCAATCTATGGGGCTATTACTGCTTTATTATGCAGATCTTTAAATGCCAATTTCTAAATTGTTCAATGGGCTCCATGGTTTCTTTTTTAAATTTATTTTATTTTTATTTTTTTCCCTATTGTCCTCCCCACCCCCCAGTACATGCCCTCACACATCTTCCCCTTCCCCTACCCCCCTCCCCCATTGCCCTGTCTCCACTGGC
>PVJN01009651.1:0-59869 GCA_004026805.1 Lasiurus borealis | reverse complement strand
GCCAGGCATACAAACAGTCAAAAGTACCCAGTTGTTTCAGGGAAGGAATTTTAATAGAATTCAAGAACTGGATGTCTACCTCAAGCTGGAATCAATTTTCATTAATAAAATATTAGAAACTTATTAAATCACAAGAACAAAGATGAAACCTTTACATGGATTTCAAATCTAAAATCTCATGAACTTCTGCTATTCTTTTTCAGAAAATTGTAATTTTGACCACCTCCAGAAAACATTTTATTTCATTTTATAATGTACCCAAATGGAGAGAAATTATATGGAAATATATCTCAGCCATGAAGCAGCAGAATCAGGATAATTATACATATGTTGTTTTTATAAATATGTCACAAATTTTAGTTCTGGTTATGTAACTTCTAAATTCATAAGAAAAAGTGATTTAAAAAAAAGTATCTCTGCAGTACTCTAAAGAGAATTGTGTAACAAATATAGAATACAAGAATGCAACATGACAGCTATTTTTTCTATAATGTTGATAGCATTAAGCCAGCCCCTGTAATAATCAGCCTAATAATAGTAAGTATATGTCTAGATCTGCTACTACCTAGTCTCTCATGCCTACCTTGAAAACCAGCAAGTATACCATCACACGAAACCCTATAAGCACAATTGTTAACCCCATTCTACCAACAGCGAAACATATCTTTCTCTCTGTTATTCCTTGATATGTCCCATGTTTTTAAGTGCCTTCTATCTTAAATGTATGTATCCTTTACCCTTCTAATCACCACCAGGGAGCCTTTCCTTATGCTGATCTTATTTGGTCACTATTGATCCCCTGAGAATATAGTAACCAATAATTCTGGATTTGTTTATAATCATGCTGATTCACCACCAGTATTTTGAAATCTGTATGGCCTTTGTTCCAATTCTTTCTACCTACCATGCATGAGAAAGAGAATAGTAATGATTTTGCATCAGTTGTAGTATCTCAAACAAAGTTAACATTGATTTTCATTGCTAGTGGTATCTCTTTCAGGTGATGGGAGACCCAGAAAACAGAGATTAGAGCACTTGGCCATGTGTCATCTCTAGCATCATCTCTAGATCAGAGTGCCAACTCTACAGTACCACAAAGAAAATATTCTGATACACTTGTGATGTAAGTATTTATTGTTAAACTGTAAACACCCTCATTTAATGGTCTCAAATAAGAATTATCTGAAAGTCACATCCTGATATAACATATGGAACACAAGGACAAATCCTACAAACTTTTACATAAAATACATGACTTACTTATTGCTATTTATCACCATGATTACTTATATAGATTATATAAAGTTCTTGAGTAATTTTTATAGTTTTATTATGACCTTTAAGATAATATGTATTTCTCTCATTACTTTATCATTCACTATTATCATAGCTCCTTTTCAGTAGAAACTAGGGCAGCCTGGCCGGTGTTGTACAGTGGTTGAGCATCGACCCATGAACCAGGAGGTCACAGTTGGATTCCTGGTCAGGGCACATGCCCCAGTTATGGGCTGAATCCTCAGTAGAGGGTGGGTAGGAGGCAGCAGATCAATGATTCTCTCATCATTGATGTTTCTATATCTTTCTCCCTCTCCAGGAAGGGAGGAAGGAAAGAAGGGACCTAATACAGAATACATTCAGAACAAGATGGAATGAGAAGCTCCTTTAAATCATCAGTCTGCTGACGGTATACAAACTGAAGAACATTTCCTCACTGGTGCTGAGCTGCATTGCCATTAATAGCTGTGCGACCACTAAATGCTAAGCTGTGTATTTAACACGTTACTGTTGTAAGTCACTGTAAAGTAAAACTTTCTTTAGTGAACCTATTTGTCAAAGTGTTGAATACATCTCTACCCTAAATTTTAGTATGTATTTTCCACTAGTTTGCATAACATTTCAATCTGTAAATAAACATGCCTTAATCTGATAAATGTAGGCAGAAGTTATGCCTCATTCAGAAACAGGACAGATTCTTAAAGTAGTTAAAACTCTTAAAGCATTAAAAAAATTAGCATAAATCATAAAGATTTCCAAAGGTAAAATACCACTCCAAAAGGCTACACAGAAGAATGATTAAACTAAAAACAGTTGATATATCTTCTATAATAGTGTAACAGAAGTCTCCCTAGAAGTCCTTGGGAGATCAACAACAGATATGAACAAACTAGAACAGAGTAAAAACTAACTGAATCACCTCTAAAAGCTCATTTATTCTTTGTGACCTATAAATTTATCCTCCACAGCTGACTCAATTAGTTATATAAAACATACTAGAGGCCCAGTGCACGGATTCATGCACCGGTGGGGTCCCTTGGCGTAGTCTGTGGGGGCTCAGGCCAAAACTGGCTCTCCGATATCCCCTGACGGGTCCCAGATTGCGAGAGGGTGGTTCTCAGGTGATGCATCCTGGAATCGGGCTCCCTCCTCTCTGGTTCCAGGGTGCGTCACTCGAGAACTACAGCTGCCAAGTCACTGCAGCTCTGCAGGTCCTGCGTTGAGCGTCTGCCCCCTGGTGGTCAGTGCACGTCATACCTACTGCTCAGACGGGTCAAACAATCGCTTAGGCTTTTGTACATAAGTATGTATGTATGTGTGTGTATCCTATCTAATAGAAGAGCAACATGCAAATTGGCCACACCTCCGCTATACTCACAACCCACACCACCAGCCAATCAGAGTGAGCATGCAAATTAACCCAACCAAGATGGCTACGGTCACAGAGAGCAGGAGGGAGGCTTGGGTTGCCCTTGGCGATGAAGGAAGCCAAGCTTTCTGCACACCCTGGCCCACCAAAGCCTCTGCTTAAGTCAACAAAATTTCAATGGCTATGTGAGCAGAAGGGTTAGCTACAAAATTTCAATTGTAGAAGATAAATAAATCCCAGATACCAGGGCCTCTGTTTGGGTCCCCAGAGGGCATGGCCGGTTTGCAAACCACCACAGGCCCCTTGCCCAGGCCACCCCATGCCCCAAGGGAACACCCACCCTGATCTGGGACACCCTTCAGCGCAAACCAGCTGGCCTTCTCCCATGCAGCAGGCCTCTATCCTATCTAATAAAAGAGTAATATGCAGATTGACCATCACTCCAACACAAGATGATTGCTCCCATGTGGTCAAAAGATCCTGCACTCTTGTGGATACAAAATGGTCACTACCAGATGGCCAGCAGGGGAGGGCAGTTGGCAAGGACCAGGCTTGCAAGGGAGGGCAGTTGGGGGTGATCAAGTCTGCTGGGGAGGGCAGTTAGGGGTGACCAGACCAGCAGAGGAGGGAAGTTGGGGGTGAGCAGGCCTGAAGGGAAGGACAGTTGGGGTGATCAGGCCCAGGCCTGAAGGGGAGGGCAATAAGGGGTGATCAGACCCACAGGAGAAGGCAGTTAGGGACAAACAGGCTGGCAGAGAAGCAATTAGGTATCAATGAGGCTGGCAGGGGAATGGTTAGGAGGTGATCAGGCTGGCAGGCAGAAGCAGTTAGGGGCAATCAGGAAAGTAGCCAGGTGAGCAGCTGGGAGCCAGCAGTCCTGGATTGTGAGAGGGATGTCAAGGGGTCCCATATTGGGAAGGAAGCAGGCTGGGCTGAAGGACACCTCCCTACTCGCTCACCCCTCCCACCTCCGGCATGCACGAATTTCATGCACCAGGCCTCTAGTATATATATAATTAGCAGTAGAGATAATGGTCCTAAGCACAGGTTCAAGAGTTAAAAAGCCAGAGTCTGAATCCAGTCTGCCAAGCCAGCTGTGTACTTGGCCAAAGTATTTAAAACTCTGTGCCTCACCTGCCTCATTTGAAAATGTAATAGCAGCTATCTCATAGGGTTATTATGGAGATTGAGGTAATACACACAGTCTGTTGAGTAGTAGCTGTTTATTATAAAGTTATCAAAGCCTTTTAAAACCTCTATAATCTTATGTAACCCCAATAAATTTAAAAATCCTTTAAATGTAGATCCCTAGTAATAATTACTCTTTATATTCAGAAGTACTTCAAGTGGCATACCACAGTTATGTTCCTCACTATACTTTACACACCTTTGAAACTTCAGGTGTTCACAAAATCTAATAGTGAACCCACCTCGGACTCCATAATACTAGTAAGTTCAAAAGACAGCTTGATGTTGTCTTTAAAATTTACACTTGATGGTAAACTGGCAAAGAACATGATAGCCATCTAGAACGATCAGAGAAGATGCACACAAAAATTTCCAGTACTATCAGATCTGTTTAAAGCAACAGGATCTGTGTACTGTGTTTGGAAACCTACTTTGGATTTGTTTTCAAGTGTATTCAGTGGCTTCACCTTGTTTATCACTTAAAATCTTAAAAGGAGGCCACATTTAATTTTGAATAACCTGACCTTGAAAAATGTTTGGTATACTATATTATATGCAGGAGTGTCCTATTACATTTTCTCTCCAATAACTTAAATCAAAGGAAATCATTAATGAAAATCAATCTATACTTTTCCCTTTAGTAAAAAATACTTTACTTTTAAATGAATGTTTTGGAATGTTAGCATAATAACTTAGAAAATTTTTTAACATCTTGCAATTGTCTAAAAGGTTTTGTTCCCAATGCCCTACTTACTCATCCACAATACTAAGATACCTAACTTAAAAAAAAAAAAAAATCCCTGCCCAGTGTTACTCAGTGGTTAGAGAGTTGGCCCCTGCAGAAAGAGTCCCATGTTTGATTCCCAGTCAAGGGTACATACCTCAGTTAGATACTTGCCCGGGTCAGGGGACATGCAGGTGGGGGTGAGGGGGTGCCATTTGATGTGTCTCTCTCACATCCATGTTTCTCTCTCCCCTTTCCCCTTCATTCCTCCTTTCCATTCTCTAAAAAGCAATGGAACAACTATCCTTGGGCGAGGATTAAAAAAACACACACCAACATTTCCCTGGCTGACTCAATACAGCAGGAATTGGTTATCCCAACATAAGAGGAAATATACTTAAAATATATATAGTATCTTCTGCATCAAGAAAGTAAGTCATCTCACTTGAAAAGGTAGAGGCTTTCTCAAATTTTTTTCAGGTGACAGCATTCATACTCTGCTATCCAGTTTTCAAAATCTTTCAAGACCCTGGAAATCCTGTTTTTGTTTAAGTCTGCTGACATTATGTGGCTGATAGCCGTTTTCCCTCAAAACTTAATTGTTCATGTTATCTACTTAAAATTTTATTGGGTCACCTTGAAATTCTCTCCTCTGAAAAGCACTTGAGAGTTTTCAACATGTCCCTTTAAAAATTACTAATAAAGCCCACACATCTTGCAGCCTACTCATGTTTTATGGTGCTTGCTAAAGATCAATCTTTCTCAGGGTACAAACGGCTAATATGAACTGCTTCAAACTTCCCTGGACCTGCCATCTCTCTCTCTCTCTCTCTCTCTCTCTCTATATATATATATATATATATATCCTTAAGCACCCTGAGTTGTGCTGCAGCTGGCTGAACAGCAGGCGCATGACCACAAGGCTTTTCAACTGCCCCCCCCATCCCTTACTGCTGCAAAACTTCTTAAGCGTTCTATGCACTAAACTGTCCAGTGTTGGTTTAACCTGTTTATTTACCAATCCAATCACTTCAGGGGACCCAAACCCTTCCAACTGCCTTCTAAGACCTATCTGGAATATTCCCTTACTACTCTGGGGAAGATCTGCAGCAGGAAACAACCCGAGTTCAGAGGTTCATCCCCTGACTCAAACTGCTGTTGCCAGGATATGCGGTGGTAATGCAGTGGCTTCTTTGAGACCCTGAGGATGTATTTTATCCTAGAAATAGCCAATCTCTACTAAATCCCTTTTAACTGCCGAGATTTCTGTGTGGTAACAATGCTCACCAGGAAGGTATTTTAAACAGCCGAAAAGCTGAGTTATTGGAATTTGCCTTTATTTTTTTTCCCTCAATAATGCCTGCCAGCACAAGGGCATTTTTCTATAGGGTATTTCCGACTGAAAAGAGAAAAATCAAGCTTTTGGCACTAGTGATCACACGCTTCGACGGTCCGTTATCATTTTGCTTCTTATGAATCGTCTTTCGAGATACGATTTGGGGCTAACCTCGCATCCTATAACTTAACTGTTTTTCAGGCCCAATTAACGGCCTAATAATAACAACAACAAAACATTTAGGCCCGGGAAATCTCAATTTTTTTTTTTTTACTAAGAAAGCGTCTAATAACTAAAGCCACCCTTTTGCGGGTGAGGAATTGTAAAGACAATGAAAGTAATTTATTATTAAAGAGAGGAGGGACTCCCCCCGACCCTCCCCCTCCCCCCCAAAAAAAGCCGTGCAAGCAAAACCCAGGGGTTCAGCAGCTCTGGTCTCGTAATCTTCTCCCGAACCCTCTCGACCCAACCCTCTTTCCCCCGGGGAGCCAGCCCGGCGCCTGCACAGGCAGGGGCGACCCGGGGAGGCACAGACCCCCGGCGGCCGGGCCGGGGTTCCGCCGCCCACACAGGCCAAAGCCGCCCGCACGGCGACCCGAGTTTGAGAGGCCACAGAAGACGGGGTGAGACGCGGCCTCGACTCAAGCTGGGAGGCCCCCCCGGAGGAGTCGGAGGCGGAGGAGAGCTAACCGGCCGGCCGGCCGGGGCAGAACCCGGACGGAGAGAGAGAACCGGGGGCAGAGGAGAAGGCTTCGGCTCCGCCAGCGCCTCGCCCGGATCCTCGGCGACACCCGTGTTTACCTGAAAGTCTCGGTCCTCGTTGAAGCGGGAGAAGCGGTCCGCCATTTTGCCGCCTTCACTGCTCTCAGAACGACGCTCTCCGGTTCGCTCCTTCTCTCCCGCGACGCCCGCCCCCTCGCTCCCCTCCCCGGCTCCCCGCCTCCTCCCACGCCCACCCAGCGCGCGCCGGCCAGGGAGGGAGGAAGCGAGAAGGTGGGTCCTACGCCGAGCCCCCGAGACGCATGCGCCCTTCGGTCCGAGAGGCGGGACCTTCCCCCCTTCGTGGACGGCTCGGCGCACCGCCCTGGGCGACCCCGGGTACGACGCGTGCGCACTCGCGCCGGGGAGGGCAAGTGCTTCCGGAGAGAAAGGTCACGGGGGGCGCGGTACGCACGCCTCCGGATGTTTTCCACCTGCTGGTTTCCCTGTGTGTTTAGCTTTCATTAGCCGCCTGCTCCCCTGGGTTTGCAGAAGCTCCGCCTTTGCTTTCTTCGTCAAATAGTAGCTTAATACAGGGGCCGAAAGCGCGGATTCTGGAGCCAGACTTCTTAGTTCCCAACCCCAGTTCTCCCTGAGGATTAAACTGTGAACGAAACAGGAGGGATAACATCTTTCATAGGGGTTACATTCCAGTGAGGAATAGCAGGTAAATAATAGCATAATTACACAATTTCAGGCATTAACGAGCGCTATATAAGGTAAAACTAGGTACAGTGAGGAGAGGGAGGACCTCTGAAACGACCCTTTCCCCGGAGAAACAGAAAGGGGTTCACGCCTTAGGGCAGAGGAAACCAAAGACCCGGTGACTGCTAAGAACTTGGCATTTTTCAAGCGATCATTTGAAAGGAGTTACTTCTCAAACGACCAAAGTTGATCCAAATGAATTGAAGCTGTCTGGGCTTCAGTTTTCCTTTTTATGAAGTTAAGGAAATGGGATTTGGTAATCTCTACTGCCCATGCCCAGCACTAATTCTGTATGGGTTATGAATCAATCTTTCCTATTTTATGACCTTCCTGAGCACCCCACCCAGCCCTCTTGCTTTCTTAGCCAAAATACATAAAACACAGGATGGGTAGCAGGACTTCCCTACTTTTGAAAAAAGTAGCTGAGAGAAATCACACATTGGAAAAATGGCCCTTACCTACCCTGAGAGAGTCGAATGAAGTTAATTTTTTGGAGGAAGGGTGTGTATCTTCTTTTGTTACCTACCCTCTGCCTCATCCTATCCCAGTCCAAACAGAACACAGTTCTAAGTAGTGAAAAGAGCTCCCTACCAAGGAGAGGCAGAACACACAATTTATATATTGTAAAGAGACTTGAAGGTAAATGTGGCAGATTGATACGGCATGACACAATTACCCATCTCCCTCTACCAACCCCACTAAAATGACAGTAAAAGCATGAAAAGAGCATAAATTCACATAAACAGAGACCTGAAGAAGGGACAATAGCAGACAAGAGATGTCAACATTTTGGAAGCTGAAAAGCATAGGTCAATGGAAATGGCTTTAATCGAATACAGAAAGTGAAGTTCTGGAAGGGGAAACCAGGAAGCAAGTTGATTAATGCTGAGGAGTACTAGAAATGCTCAGGAATTGGAATCACCAGGTACCTTGAGGGTGTAGATGGGGCTGAAAACAGGATTAGTTACGAGGCAGTTTGGAGGGCAGTTAGAATCTAAATACCTTGCCCAGCAAATTGGAGGCTTCTCCTTTGCTGGGAAAAGCTAAACCAAAGAGACTTCAACATATCTGGCACACACATGGAAGGAGATGCCATGTTGAAAATGGGGAGGTTCGGTAACAGCTCACATATGGTCAGAGAGTGGTGTTTCTTCCAACAAGAGGCCACAGGCTCCCTCTCTAGGAAATTGGCTTACGGAGAAAAAACATGTACCAAGAAAATGGAGTGAGCCGAGACCGGTTTGGCTCAGTGGATAGAGCGTAGGCCTGCGGACTGAAAGGTCCCGGGTTCAATTCCAATTGGGGGCATGTACCTTGCTTGTGGGCACATCTCCGGTGTCGGGTGTGCAGGAGTCAGCTGATCGATATCTCTCTGTCATTGATGTTTCTGACTTTCCCTCTCCCTTCCTCTCTGTGAAAAAATCAATAAAATATATTTAAAAAAGAAAAGAAAATGGAGTGAGAGATAGGGTCTCCCTAACATAAAGGTCATGTTCCTGCCCTAATAATCCACAGAGAAGTCCATTATTTAAGAAGCCCCATTTACACAGAGCTTCCACTCAGTTGTGTGTTACGTAAGAATGGATAGCCAAGTCCTGGCTGGTTTTGCTCAGTGGATAGAACACCGGCCTGCAGACTGAATGAAGGGTCCCAGGTTCAATTCTGGTCAAGGTCACATGTCTGGGGTTGCTGGCTTGATCCCCAGTAAGGCGCGTGCAGGAGGAAGTTGATCAATGATTTTCATCATTGATGTTTCTATCTCTCCCTTTCCTTTTTTTTCTGAAATCAATAAAAATATATTAAACAAATAAAAAATAAAAAGAATGGATAGCTAAGGATTCAGACATTTGAAGGAAATCTGTAACAATAAAGATAAAGACATCCCCACCCCAAAACCAAACAGGAAAAGGAATTCGGAGGAGTCAGAGATAATGGAAGCATAGAAAGAAACCATAAAAAAATTATAATCAGCCCTGGCCAACGTGGCTCAGTCGGTTGCATATCCTCCTGTGCTCTTAGGTCCCATTCCCAGCCAGGGCAAATGCCAATGCCTGGGTTGTGGGCTCGATCCCCAGGAGTAGACATGCAGGAGATAGCTGGTAGATGTTTTGCTCTCACGTGAATGTTTTTCTCTCTCTCCTTCCTCTCTAAATAAACAAATAAATGAAAGATCTTCTTAAAAGAATTATAATCAGTGTTATCAAAACTATAGGAGCACATCAGGGGAACAAGGGATGCAAAAATAGAATCAATAACTTTGGGGCCCTGGCTGGTGTGGCTCAGTTGGTTGGAGCATCATCCACTACACTGAAAGATTGTGGGTTTTATTCCTGGTCAGGGCACATACCCAGGTTGAGGATTCAATCCCTGGTGAGGATGCATGCAGGAGGCAACTGATCAATGTTTTTCACATCAATGTTTCTCTTTCTCTCTCTCCCAAACCAATAAAACATCCTCGGGTGAAGATTAAAAGGAGGTATAGAGTAAAAGAGAAAAAAAACTCATGGACACAAACAACAGTGTGTTGATTGCCCAGAAATGGGTGGTAGGGAGTGGGAGAGGTTATAGGGGTGTAAAGGATGATGGATGGATGGAGACTTGGCTTGGGGTGGTGAACACACAATACAGTGTACAGATTATGTGTTGTAGAATAATTTTGTTAACCAGTATCACCCCAATAAATTAAATAAGAAGGAAAGAGCTAAGTTTTGGAAGTTCAAATTTCTCAAGCAGAAATAAAAATTCAGTAGAAGAATAGAAATAAAGTTGGGGAGCCGAAACCAGTTTGGCTCAGTGGATAGAGCCTCAGCCTTCGGACTGCAGGGTCCCAGGTTTGATTCTGGTCAAGGGCACGTACCTTGGATGTGGGCACATCCCCAGCAAGGGGTGTGCAGGAGGCAGCTGATTAATGTTTCTCTCTCATTGATGTTTCTAGCTCTCTGTACCTCTCCCTTCCTCTCTATAAAAAAATCAATAAAATATATTTTTTAAAATAGAAATAAAGTTATGGAAATCTCCCAGAAAACAGTAAAAAGGTGGACCAAGTCATGTTTACTTTCTCTTTATTGCAATAGCTACTAAGTGCTCTGCTTCTACCCTGACCTCTTACACTCAACTAAGGAACTATAGTGATCCTGTACAAAGGTCAGTCAGATCACATAAGTCCCTTGCTCCAAACCTCCAGTGGTTTTCCATATGATTCACAGTGTAAAGCCCACCTACCACCACCTCACCTTTCAGACCTCATTTTCCTCTCTGCATCCTGCTTCCCACCTCTCTGGACTCAAAGACCTTCAGGCTTTACCTTCATCCCATGGGCCTGGTCCTGTATCAACCTGCTCCACTTAGTGGCTGATGTATATGCTTTTCTTTCTGCCTATCATTCCCTAATTTTATTTTTTAAGATGTTCTCATTGATTTTAGAGGGAGAGGAAGGGAGAGAGGTAGAGAGAGGACTAGAGAGATAGAATCATTAATCAATTGCCTCTTGCACGCTCACTAGTGGGCATCCAGCCTGCAACCTAGGCATGTGCCACCCTGACTTGGAATCGAACCAGTGACGTCTTTGTTCATGGGTTGACATTCAACCACTGAGCCACACCAGCTGGGCTTTCCCTAATTTTATTTTTCTCCATAATACTTATTGCTTTCTAAAATGTAATTTAGACTCTATGAGAGCAGGGTTTTTTTTTTTAATCAGTTTTGTTCCCTTTTATATCCCCAGCACTTAGAATAATGAATAGCACATAGTGGTCACTAAATAAGGATAAGAGGGGAAATGGGAAATAATAGATAAGAAAATATGAGAATTGATTCAATATCTGAATATAGAATTTCCAGAACGAACAGGGGAAATGGAAGGAAGAGAAGATTGAAGAAATAACATATAGGGGGTGGAAGTGGCAGAAGGGTTAATAGGGGGAAAATGAGACAAACATAATACTTTAAACAATTAAAAAATATCTCTATATATAAATCTATATATATAAATGGCTAATATGCTAGGTGTCCTACTGTCCAACCCATTGCTATGACATGCACTGACCACCAGGGAACAGATGCTCAACACAGGAGCTGCCAAGCTGCAGTGACTTGGCAGCGGCAGTTCTCGGGTGATGCATCCCAAAACCAGAGAGGAAGGAGCCCCATTCCTTGTAGCGTCACATGATTCCACCTTCGGCCATGGGTTATGTTGTTGCTGGGGCATCGTTGGCCCTGAATCTGGTTTACTGCACAGTTGCATTTGTGTTCCATACCCTGTACAACAGCAACTTTGCAGAGTGCCCTCTCACACTCTGGGACCCCTCAGGGGATGTAGGAGAGCCAATTTTGGCCTGATTCAAGCCAGGCCGAGGGACCCCACCTGCTGGAAGTACCCCACTCACTCCACAGGCGCCTTTTGAGCCACTGTGCCACTCCAGGTGTGGTCAGCAGGGGAGGGATTGGGGGAGGTTGGCTTCAGGGTGTGTCCAGTCCATCTTGCCCAGTCCCATCCTGCTGGCCACCTTCTAATTAATTTCCTTTCAATATGCAGGAATCTGTGCACTGGGTCACTAGTGTGTGTGTGTGTGTGTGTGTGTGTGTGTGTGTACAAACATTTTCTAGTACTAAGGACCTGAGTTTCCAAAGTGAGAAGGCCCAACACAATGAATTAAAAATAACACTGCTAGGTACAGTGTTGTGAAATGTCAGGGCATGTGGTTGAAAGAGAAGCCCTTGAAGGTTTCCAAACAGGAAAAATAGGTCACAAATAAAGGACTGGGAGTTGAAATGATGTTGAACGTCTCTAAAACACCAGCGGGAAGGGGAGTAAGGACTAATGCCCTCAAAATTTTAAGAGGGGGTGGTTTCCAACTTAGAAATCTATATCCAGTCAACTATTCATAAACTTGAAAGAGAAAAATGATATTTTTGACCTGCAAACTCTCAAAAAGAACATTTCCCACGTATTCATTCTTTGGAAACCACTAGAGAATGTTCCACAGCAAAACAAAGGAGTAAGATAAGAAAAGGGGAGACTTGAGATCCAGAAAGCAGAGATAGTACCTGACAGAAAGGCAAAGAGAATTCCCAGGGTGACAGTATAGAGACCTGCAGGATAACAACTGTACAGTAGACCTAAAAAAAAAAATCCAGTCCAGATGAGAACAGGAGGACATGGGAGGACAGAGGCCCCACGAAGGGTGTTGGCAAGATAAAAATAAATCTGATGGAATATTTAGTTTGTAAGAGAGATTTATACCTCTCTAGAATGTGTGTGTCGGGGGAGAGAGAGAGGAATCAGTGATAAGAATATAGGAAACTTGCTCAGCTGGTGTGGCTCCAGTGGTTGAGTGTGGACCTAAGAACCAGGAGGTCACATGCCCAGGTTTTGGGCTCGATCCCCAGTGTGGGGCATGCAGGAGGCAGCAGATCGGTGATTTTCTCTCATCATTGATGTTTCCAATGCTCCCTCCTTCTCCCTTCCTCTCTAAAATAAATAAAAATATATTTTTAAAAAAGAATATAGAAAATTAAGCAAATGGCGGGGAGGCCATGAAGTTTATAAGTGGAAATTATACAAAAACATGGGATCATAGTAAGCCAACTGTACAACATGATTTAACTGTGAATAATATTTACAATTATAATAATACAAGAACTAAATATTGGTCTAATAGAAATGTTTGATAAAAGTATATTGTGGGGTTGTGGCAAAACAATAATTTGAGAGATCTACATCTTCCATAATAGTAATTCAATAGATAATGTCTACATTTTTAAAAAATCAAGAAATATTGGTATGAGTCTATTATTTAGAAATGAGAGGCCCGGTGCACAAAATTTGTGCACGGAGGGTGAGGGGTTCCCTCAGCCCATCCTGCATCCTCTCCAACTGGGGACACCTTGGGGGATGTCTGACTGCTGGGTTAGGCCTGATCCTAGTCCTGACTGCAGGACTGACTTCCGGTTGGTCAAGCCTTGGTTGTTTCTGATTGTTACGACCCAGGGTTTTTATATATTAGGATAAGAAATTTCTGGAAATAAGCATGATTAAAATAAGGAAGAAAGAGCTAAAAAAGTTGAAAGCGGTTGTTCCAAATAACAAGAATCTATGGTAAGAAGAACAAAGGAAAGAATATAGAATTTCCATTTTTCTTCCAGACATCCCCACCCCCGACTCTCACCCAAAGTCAGACTTTTGGCAACCAAATGGCAAGAGTGGGACTGACTCTCTGAACCTCCAGCTTAAAAAAGTGTAGGATCAGTAAGTGTGGATAGAGGGCTGTGCCGGAGATGAAAACTATCTTTTTCCTCTACCCTTTTAAATTCTTGACTGGGACCCTTGTAACCAAAGACAGATGAACAAGAGAAAAGCGTACACATTTACATAATATAAGTTTTAAGGGATATGGGAGCCTTCACAAGGAAATGAGAACCTAAATGAATGGTTAAACCTGAGTGGTTTTAAGCTAAGTTGAATAAAGAATGGAAAGTTGTGGAAAGATAGGACAGGACAAAGAGTATGAGGTAAGTATAGTAAACTGGGAGAAAGTTAGCAAGCAAGATCTGTTCATTCAGATTGCTCTCTGTGTCTCTTAGTTTTCAGAATAAAGATGCTCCTTTCTTCCTGGTATAGGGAAGGCACCTCTCAGATGAAAGTTTTATGACCTGCATCCCGGGGAAGGTCAGAAAGTCCTGCACATGCTATTTCTTAAATTCCTTCAGCTTGAAATATGCAATATGTCACACTGCCATATTTGGAGATAACATGTTCTGAACCGCATCAGCTGCACGTCTTGAAAGGCACAAAGGGTAGTTTTAAAACAACAACAAAAACACACATGGTGGGGTGGGGGAGGGGGTAACTTGCTTATCTGTGAAATCAGACTTTTGTTCCTCTCTCATTACGGAGAGAGGCAGTTTAGATGGTAAAACCAGAGCTGTCTCTGTGGAACTAGCTCTGCCTCCTGGGGAGTCCGGGATACAGTGCAAAGGAGAACAGGCTCCTGGTGACCACATGCCACATGTCGCATGTGGGGCTGTCCCTGGGCTCCTGCTATGTTCCCCTCCCCATGCTCCATCAGGGAAAAGTGAGAACACCTCATACGGTATTTGCATTTCGAACTTTCTCTGATAATCCCAACGATACTGTGAAATGGCTGTCACAAACTGTGAAATAACTGTTAGCACAACCATTTTGTGAAAAAGGATAGGGATCCAAGGCCGGTTTGGCTCAGTGGATGGAGCGTCGGCCTGCAGACTGAAGGGTCCCAGGTTCGATTCCGGTCGGGGGCATGTATCTTGGTTGCGGGCACATCCCCAGTGGGGGACGTGCAGGGGGTGGCTGATCGATGTCTCTCTCTCATCAATGTTTCTCTATCTCTCTCCCTTCTTCTCTGTAAAAAAATCAATAAAATATATAAAAAAGAAAAGAAAAGAAAAGAAAAAGATAGGGAGTGTCAGGCTGGTCGAGTCATTTGGCCAAGGTCACACCGAGGGCATGTGAAGAGCTGGAAGCAGAACCCTGCATCCTTCCCATTTATCACTAGTATTTACATGCAGTTTGTGGGTGTCTTTTCATTGAATCTGAAAATAATCCGAATAGCTGGCAGCATAATTATCCTCAGGGAGCAGATGAAGCTGCAAGGCTCAGGGAGGTCTAATGAATTGTTTACAGTCACACAGCTAATCAGATTCTAACGCGGCCTGTGCCTCCCTGTTCACCCAGAGGAAAGACAGGAACTTGAGTGTGTGAATTGGGATTGAATTTGTGGGAAATTAAGGCAGTGGGAATAAAGGAGCCCATGGTATTGAGGATGCCCAACGGCATTAAAATACAATTCAGAGGGGAAAGCTTGCTGGCCGTGTGGTAGGTGTCCAATATACTAGACCAGCTTCCTGGAGTGCCTTCTTCAGCATATTCATTCCTTTATTCATCAAATATTTATTATGTGCCCAGCCTGAAACAGCCCTGCTCTGACTGCCGCAGATACTGAAATGAGCATGACAGGAAAGGTCCTTCATCCAGAGGGCTGGGGGAGGACAGGCAAGACACAAATGAATGAGGTTATTTCAGATACAGCCAGGTACTGGGAAGATGATGTGATAGAGCGTGCTGCCGTAGAGAGGAACTGGGTGAGGCTACTTTAAATCCAGCAACAATCATGTGACACCTCTAAAAGAGGTGACATTTGAGCTGAGAGCAGGGTATTGTAAACTGGGGCAGACAGTTCCAGGCAGAGGCACAGGCCTGTCGGACAGGGCTCTGAACTCAGAATTCTACGTTTGTTTTTTGGTTGTTGTTAACCTTCACCAGAGGATATATTTTTTTCCATGGATTTTTTTTTTTTTTTTTTTTTTTAGAGAGAATGGAAGAGAGGGAGAGATACAGAGAGAGAAACATCAATGTGAGAGAGACACATCTGCTGATTGTCTCCTGTACATGCCTGACCAGAAACGAACCCGCAACCCTTCAGTATGCAGACCTATGCACTAACCATTGAGCCAACCTATGGGCAGGTGGATTTGTTTTCTATAAGCAAAGGCTATGCTTGTGTTGATGCTCACTTTCTTCTTTGTCATACTTTTCTTGGCACTCATGATCATATATAAAGTTTAAGATCATGGAAACCAATTCAAAAAACAAGAACAACAAAAAATTTTTTGAGCTGAGAATGGTTAGGAGAGTGGGATGAAAGGGAGAGCATTTCAACAGGTGGTACAGAAAGGGCAAAGATTAGCAGGCAAGAAAGCAGTACTGGACCTCAAACTGGAATTTGTTGGGGATTGCCTAGCACTGTGCCCAGAGGAAGAGGGACAGGGAGGGGAGGTTGTTTACCGTACTCTATTTCGGGCACTGGGGACTAAAAGGAGGTCCAATTTGAGGCAACCACATTCCTTTGTGCCTTGTTAGGTCCTGGCCCAACCCGGAAGTGCATGCACAGCTCCAACGGCTGCAATGGGAATGTGTGTGCTGCCACCTACCGCCGTACCGAGGCAATGCAAAGGCGTTGAGGACTACTCACCTGCCCCCAGGATAATATCTCAGAAATGGGGTTTCCAGACTGGAAGCTTCCTCTCCTCACAGCTTCCAGCTCTGGGAAGAGGGTCCTTTGCCCTGGAGGAAAAAATTCCACCAATAATCTGATTACATTTGGAAATATTTCTTCTCCAGTCAAACCTTCAGATAAGAACACTTAGATTGGACCTAACCTGTTTGGCTCAGTGGATAGAGCCTCAGCCTGCTGACTACAGTCCCAAGTTCATTTCCGGTCAAGGGCATGTACCTTGGTTGCTGGCATATCCCCAGTGGGGGCTGTGTGTGTGTGTGCGCGCGCAGAAGACAGCTAGCTGATCGATGTTTCTCATTGGTATTTCTAACTCACTATCCCTCTCCCTTCCTCTCTCTAAAAAATCAATAAAATATATTAAAAAACAAACAAAACACCTAGATTGCACCCGTGAGACATTGAACAGAGGATCTGCTAAGCCATGTCTGGACTTCCTTTCTCTTTCCCAATTTTATTGAGAAATAATTGACATACATACATATGTACATTTAAGCCATACACCATGATGGTTTGATTTACATATATTGTGAAATGATTACCACAGGAGTTTCAGTTATCATCCATCTTCTCAATATGAAAAGATACAATATGAAAAAGAAATTCTCCTTGTGATGAGAATGTCTGGACTTCTAACCCACAGAAACTATGAGATAATAGCCTCAGATGGTTTGGCTCAGTGGATAGAGTATCAGCCTACGGATTGACCCTTCAAGGTCCTGGGTTCGATTCTAGTCAAGGGCACATGCCTGGGTTGCATGCTCTATCTCCAGTAGGGGGCGAGCAGGAGCCATCCAATCAATGATTCTCTCTCATCATTGATGTTTCCATCTCTTTCTCTCCCTCTCGCTTCCTCTTTGAAATCTATTAGGAAAGAAATAAAAGAACTATGAGAATAAATGTGTGTTGCTTTAAGCCTTTGAATTTGTGGACACTTATGTAGCTATAGAAAACAAATCTACCTGCCCATCTGTAAGAGAGAATCATCTCATAGGGCCAGTATGGAGCTTCAATGGGATCACCCAACAGCGTGCTTAGCACAGCGCCTGGCATATATTTAGTGCACACAAAAACCAACAAACGTTAACCCTGATTTTAAAAAACACTGCTGAGCAGTGTTCAGAGAATCACAATCAGAACTAGAAAGGACTAGATTCATGGAGCACCTAGATCAGTGGTCGGCAGATGCGGTTTGCCGCTCTGTTGTCTAATGAGTTTGCCGACCGCCGAACTAGACACACCATCTCTCACGTGAGGGAGGAAACGATCTTGATTATCTCAGAGAAGCGGTAGATAACATGGTGTTTCAGTGCACACACACTCCGGAGCCAGCTGTGTCCTATTAGGCAGGTGATGTAAACCTCTCTGTGCCTTCGTACATCATCTATGAAATAATAAAAGCATAGTACCTGGCACACAGTAGGGTTGTATAAGCATTTGCTACTATTATTGTTGCTATTATCATTACTTTTATTATCATTTGCCTCTAACTCATAGCACTATAACTCCAAAGGATTATGAGGTAAAATTATATATAGTACACATTTATCTTCAACAACTGAGCAAATAATGATGACCCAATAGGCAATTACCTTCAGGGACTGCTCATTTTGCATACATGTCCCACGTTTTTATTAAGGGGATTTGATTGTGTGAACTTCTCAGGGCTGCCTGGCGATGAGGAAGTATCTGTATCTGACACAGAATTTTCCCTGCACAGAATCTTGTCACACACACACACCCTAAACTACATACAGCACCACTCATTTTTGCTGCTGCCCCAGATCTCCAAATCCAGCAGAGGGCGCTGTAGCCTCAAAATGCAGCCCTCAGACCCTTCCCTGGAGGAAATCCTCTTCTAAGGGAGGGAGGAAGGGGCCTGACTCCAGTCAAAACGTTTGTCTCCACTAGTCCCTTTCTCCACGCACTCTGCAAACTGCTATCACCCGCCGCCGGCTGGTTTTCCGAACTTCACCCAGTTCTGTGAGGCCTTTTGTGAAGGCTCCAGGGCCCCAGATCTCCCTACTGTGAACCCCAGAAGCTTCATTTCAGCAATGAATCATCCCGGCCTGTTACCATTTCCAAATTCCATGGCAGCTCATCTGTAAACCTGGCCCTCCAAGGAGCTTTCTGCCAGCCACCCACAGCCTTTTCCTTCTCAGTCCTGTTCCAACGTCTCCAGACAAATCTCACTCCGCCCGGCTTACTTTGCCTCAATCTGTTGCAGAGCGAAGGTCCGAATGATTCATTTGGTCTCTCAGTTCATTGTTTGGGGCCGATGTTAGCAGCAAAGAGAGATGTAGACAACGCAACCTTTATTAAGTGCCTATTATGTGCCAGCTGTTGCTTTATGCACATGCCTTTCACAACAACTCTATGGGGCTTGTTTAGACCTATTTTATCGATGAGGCAGTTAAGACACAGAGTGGTTAAGGGAGCTATTTAAGGTCACAGGGTGGTTGAACGAGTACTCAAGCTCAAACTATCTTGTTCCAACAACTGGGCTTTTTAATATATTTTTTAAATATATTTTATTGATTTTTTACAGAGAGGAAGGGAGAGGGATAGAAAGTCAGAAACATCGATGAGAGAGACATCGATCAGCCGCCTCCTGCACGCCCCACACTGGAGATGTGCCCACAAGCAAGGTACATGCCCCTGACTGGAATCAAACTTGGGACCTTTCAGTCTGCAGGCCTACGCTCTATCCACTGAGCCAAACCAGTCTCGGCCAACTGGGCTTTTTAAACAGAGACTACCTCGACTTTTAGTGTAGACCTGGGCCTCCCTTCCTGATCTCAATATAGTGTTGTCTCCATTGGTAGCTACTAGTCACATGATTACTGATCGCAGGACTAAGCCAAACTGTGTTGCGCTTGTAAGTATAAAATACGCACTAAATTCCAAAGACTTAATTTGAATATAAGATTTTGGCTATATTGGTTTAATAGCGTATGTTATTAGAATTAATTTTACCTGCTTCTTTTTTACTTTTTAAAATGTGGCTACTAGAATGTTCGCAGTGGAAAGACAGACAGGATCTCAAATAATTCTAAAGCGAGGGCAAGTGTGGTTTGCGTCCTGAGAAGTGAGGACAAAGTGGCAGAGGAAACCAGGGAAGCTTCACCATGGAGGCAGCTTTCAAAGGTCTGTAGGATTTGGCCCCGGAGAGAAAAGCTATGGGGACAGCAGAGGACAAGGCTGCAAAAAAGAAGAGGGAACCCCCAAATCAACCGGGAAGGATGGGGCATCTAGTGCTCCCAGGATAAGTAGAGGGAGCCAAGGGGGTAGACCTCTGATGTTGAGGGGAAGGGGCTTTGACTGTGGGGTCAAAGGCTCCTGGCAGGATGGAACTTCAGACACCCAAGATGGGGAAGGGCCTGGAGGGACAGGGGAAATTGCCAGCAAGAGGCTCTAGCAGGGATGGGAGGGGAGTGGGGCAGTGAGGGGCAGGCCCTGCTTCCTTCTTCCTCCTCCCCAATTTCTTTCCTCTTCCCAGGTCCTCCCTCCTCGCTGCTCCAGGAGGGGAGTGCAGTGAGCAAACTCCTCAAAGGCGGCTGGCTGTGGGAGGATGGCTCTTGAGGAGCATTTCCTGCCTTTGGCTCACAACTGCTTCCTGCGCGGAGCTCCAGCACTTGACCCCCATTAAATTCTTTCCTCCCGGGGGAGGTAGGTGCCACGAGGGCCTCGCAAGCTTTGTAGGTCTGGAGACCCAAGCATTTGAGCAGCTGAAGAAGACAGGACCCCCGGTGTCCAGCCCTTCTGAGGACCTGGAATCCAGGCGGAACAGTGAAACTCCCTTGGACAGATTTGGGAGGGGAGAGGAGTGCAGCTCCACCTCTCTCCCCTGGGCTGGGACCTCACTTTCCTTTTGGCCTGTTTACGCTCTGGGTGGGAACTCACATCCCTTCTTCATTTGGGGGGGCATTTTTTCTTTCCAGAGATTGAGGGGTTTCTGAAGGAAAAGAGGAGCTATGTGCAAATTCCACAGGAAACAAAACTCAGTGATTCTTTTCCTAGAACCACCTGGGGCCTCCGTCTAATCTCAGTGTCCTCCCTGGTTCTGAGGCGAGGGTCTAAGGCTGTGAGTTTTGAGAACCCATTGAAGGTTGCTAAAGGGGCCAGACATTTCTTTCTTACTCCCCAAGCTTACACTATGCCCCCCTCCACATTTACCTGGGTGGTGTAATAGCAATACTGAAAGTGGGGAGAGGACCATCCCAAACAACCCACCTCATCTCAACTCACCCATGAAACTCCTGCTCTGCCTCTAAGTCACACCCTGGTCCTATTCCTTTTGTAAATCCTGAAGACCCCTAGGAGATGCCCCCCTCCGCCACCATTCCAATCAGGAATCCCCAACTCTTCCCAAAAGACCCCCACAGGGAAGGGCGTACTAAGGTGATTCCAGGAGAATCTTAGTCCCTTAATTTTGCCTTGTTCCTTGATCACCAGCTGAACCACATGTTGGACATCTCATCTCACCCCCACATACCCTTTAAAGCTGGGGCGGAATCCCCTTAGAGCACCGGCTCTTCTCAGCCAGGGATGCTCACTTCCTCCCTGGGGAAAGGAAGTCCAGTGGGTGGAGGGAAGTGTGCAAACCTCGCAGGATATCCCCACTCCACCTGAGAGGCCCCTCTGTACCTAGGCCTCCCCCTGGTGGTGACAGAAAAAGCCCACCAGAGACTTTGGAAACTACTAATGGGGATGGTGGGCCCTGGTTTGGTGGTGGGGGGTGGCTAATTGGGGTGGGGGAAAAGGAGACATATATAATACCTTAAACAATTAAAAAAAAAGGGGGGGGAATAAAGAGTTTGGAGACCTCTCCTCTCTCCTTCCCTTACTTCCAGCACTTGACCCCCACCTCTTCTCTGTGGAGACCAGACACCAAGGAGTGGATTTGTGGGAGCCTAAAAGGGGGTCTGGGGTTCTATCTCTACTTTCTCATCTCGAAGCTGACTGGCTGCTGTTGAATCAAGGCTCCAGGCCCCCAGCCCTCCTCTAAGGCCCCCTGAAGAAAGGGGGAGCCCAAATTGCAGTATCAAGGGTCAGGCCAGCCAGGGAAGAAGAAAAAGGGGTGAGTCCTGACTTTATTTGAGAGTCTCCTTCCCTCCCTCATCCCACCTTCCATGACCTATACCACCAGCTCACCCTCTTGTCCTCAGGTCTCTAAAAACGCCTCTTCTTTCCATCTGTCCCCTCCACTGAGCCTAATTTTGAGAGGGGGTGGCAAGTGGGAAGAGCAGAGGGAAAGGGCAGTGTGGGTTGAAGAGGGGGTTCCGAAGCCTAGGCAGCTCAGCATCACCCCCCCACCCCCACCCACCGTTGGTTTGGCCCCTCTGGGTGCTTCAATCTTTGGGTAACTCCAAGGAAGCCAACATACTAGTCCAAGAGCCGGGGGTGGGGTCGTGAAAAGGGGGCTGAAGGGAGGGAGGAGAGAGGAGGGGGACAGGGAGCTGAGGCCCAGAGGCCAGGTTTGGGAGGTGAGGGCGCCTGTCCCCTCAGCCCCGTGGGTTGCAAAGAATTGCTAATTGCAACTAAATGAGGCCTCGGTGTGGGGGAAGGGGCAGCCTCTCGGCTGTCAGGGGCTACCGCCTCTTTGAGTGCCCGGGTAAGGCCAGGCCAGCCTGCTCTTCTCATGTAAAGCAGCTTTTTGTCTGGGGGAGCCAGGGCTGGGGCCAGGGGCTGGAGAAGGGGCCCAACCCATTAGCAAGCTTCTTGTTCCCCAGAAAGGGAGAAGGGTGCCGAGGCCTCCTCCTAGGAGTGAGGACAACCCCCTTCTCCTCCGCTCTCCAGCTTTTTATGGTGGGGCTTGATGGGGTGCTTCCCAGCAGGAGGGGGTGGGCCTGGGATCCCAGCACCCCCCTTGCCAGGCTGTGGGAAAAAGCGGAGCACAAAGAAGGGGGCTGGCTCAGCATGATTGGGAGACAGGGCAGCTCTGATCCAGGGATGCCCGGCGCTGAAAGTACCCGTCGCAGAGCCCTTGCCCCAGAGAACGGCCGCAGGGGCCACGTGTACCTCATCTGGTCAGCGGGGCCCCCTTTCAGGCTTCCTCATCCGCTCCGCAACCTTTAGGACATTTTTCGCTGTGGGAGTGGGAAGGGTCTTGAGGATCCACGTCAAGTCAGCTTTCTGCCTGAGCCCTGCCAGAGAGAAGAAATCAACCTTCCTCTGAACGTAGGAATAATGCATCCGGGGCCTAGGGCTATATAACCTTGAAACACCAGAGTTTTGCCTTCTTTTTTTAAATTGATTTCAGGGAAGGGAGAGGGAGAGAGAGAGAGATAGAAATATCAGTGATGAAAGAGAATCATGAATTGGTTGCTTCCTGCACGCCCCCTATTGGGGATTGAGGCCACAACCGGGGAAGGTGCCCTTTACTGGAATCGAACCCAGGACCCGTGAGTCCACAGGCTGACGCTCTATCCACTGAGCCAAACCGGTTAGGGCCAGAGAGTCTTACCTTCTAATTTGGATGCCCCACTTTATGAGCTTCTATAAACTTGGGCAAGAAATTACACAATCGATTGCATCTTCGTTTTCTCATCTATAAAATGGGGGGAGGGGTGGGAAGCGATGATGCCATGCTCTCAAAGTCCTTGTCAAGATAGCAGTCCCTGGTTCTCAGTGTGTTCTCTCCCTTTGTGGGAATATTCATTCTCTCTCTCTCTCTCTCTCTCTCCCTTTTTCTCTCTCTTTCTCTCTCTCTCTCTTCAGGGATAATGACATCTTGGTACTTCACATTCCTATAGCGCTTTACAGTTTCCAGAATGCTCGTCAGCTCTTGACAATACGCTACGTGGAATAGATGTTTTTCTTTCGGTGACATCAAAATTTAGAGGGGAAGTCAGATCCCATGGCGTCTCCCCAGGGCTCATCCTGTCCTAGGATCATGTAAACGGTGTTTCCCACCCTGAGAGTGACAAGCAGTCACCCAAATAGAACCCAGGAGGAGAGAAAACCCACTCAGTCCCCTCCGCCTCTCCTCCACCATGTGGCTCAGAGATCCCATCTCTCAGATAAAACCATGGAGCCCAAGGCCACGGTGAAACGGCCCAGCCTCTCACAGTCCAGACGCCACTCAGCGTTTCTCAGTTGCACCGTTTATCTTGGCTCCCCCTCATTCTGTTCCACATCGGGGTTCCTGAGAAGCAGAGGGCTGGCTGGAGAGTGGGAAGGGTTGGCCACTCCCTGCCCACCCTGGGCACCTCTGAGAGGAGACCTTCTCTCTGGGAGGCGGCAGGGAGGAAGACCCAGGTGAAGCAGCTGGCTCAGTCAGTTCGCTCCGTTTCCTCCTTTTCCTACTAGCAGTTCGCTAGTTTACCCAGGAGTGTCTCCTCCCCTTCCTCCTCCCTTCTATTTTGGGACTCCATCGTATCTCCTCACTCCAGTATGTCGCCCTGGCTGGGCTCCTTGGCCAGGTGGAGAGTGCGGCTCCCCAACCCCCCCACCTGCCGCCGCGCCAGACACCCCGGGGCGCCTGATCCCAGAGGGCCTTCGGCCAAGGGGCTCTGGCTTTGGGCCAGTGCCTTTCTCCCTGCTCCGCTCTCTCCCCACTGGCCCCTAATCCATCTCACCCAGCAGGAAGCCAGTAAGCTGCCTTTTCAGCGGCCTTCCCCAGCCCGCTGAGGGCTCTGTGCCTTTCTATACCACCCTTGGCAGGAGCTGTGTTATACAAGCTGAAGAGAGCGGCCCCCGAAAAGAGGTCATCCTGCCTAAGGCAGCTTCCAGCTCCGGCGGCCTCTCCTCCCTGGTCACCTCCCCAGGGTTCCCCCCTCCCTCCCGCCTCCCACTCCACTGCCTGGCCATCTGTGGGCACGCACAGCCCTGGCTTACTCAGATCAAAGCCCCAGGCTGGGCCCAGGTGGGCGGATACCAGGGGGACAGCGGGCAGGAGGCCAGAGTCTGGGGAAGTGTGGCAGGCAGGAGGGGGCCCCTCTGGCTCTGTGCCTCCAGTCCTTTTGGCTGGTCTCTCCCTCTTCCCTCTGATCCCAGCCCCTGCCCCCAACTCCTCAGAGCTCGTTCACAGCCTTCTCAGACTCCCTTGTGCAGCCCGGACTGCGGACCGGAGGAGCCCCTCCCTGGCCCACCTCTGCCTGTTTCAGAGGCAGAGAGAAGCCAAGCAGAGCGGCCCAAGAGGGACTGAGAGGCGGAGGGAGCTGAGTGGGTTTTCTCTCCTCCTGGGTTCTATTTGGGTGACTGCTTGTCACTCCCAGGGTGGGAAACACCGTTTACATGATCCTAGGACAGGCTTGACTTCATCCCTGCCAAACCCATGGTCCCAGCAAGTACACTTTTACTGGTCCTGATTTTTGGCTTAGAAAATATGGTCGTCGTATAGCCTGGTTTCTTTTTTTCTTTTATTTCCCTTTTTAAATATATTTTTATTGATTTCAGAAAGGAAGGGAAAGGGAAAGAGAGATAGAAAGATCTACTGATCAGCTGCTTCTTGCATGCCCCCCCAACCCCCCCACCCCCCACGGAGACCAAGCCCATAACCCGGGCATGCGTCCTTGACCAGAATCAAACCCAGGACCCTTCAGTCTGCAAGCCGATGCTCTATCCACTGAGCCAAACCAGCTGGGGCCTCAGTCCTTTCTTTCTTCCCCGCCCTCTCCCCTCTCCAGGAAAGGAGTACCCCCACCTAGGCCCCTTCTCCACAGCCCAAACCCCAGCCCTGCCTCTTAGTCTCCGCTCCAGGAAGCCAGCCTTTTGCTGGCTTGGAGTGGTTAGAGGAGAGTTGGGGGTGCCTCTGGGAGGTCTGTTTGTAGTTCAGATTCTTCTCATTCCAGGCTCAGCAGGCTCTCTCCAAGGAAAGGGCTTGGGATGGAGGGGGGGGGGATCCTTGGGGCACCAGCTGCAGGGAAGGAAAGCTTCCTAGAGAGAGGAGAGAAGTATGTTTTCTCCTCTCATTGACTCGGGTCCACAAGGTAGGACCTGCGTCTCCCAATTCTGTCCTCAACATTAAGTTCCCTCCCAACAAAAGCAGATATTCAGAGGGATCGGCTAAGGTTTTCTTTCTTTACTTATTTTTTACAGAGAGTAAGGGAGAGTTAGAGAGAGTTACGTAGAAACATCGATGAGAGAGAAACATTGATCAGCTGCCTCCTGAACATCTACTGGGTATGTGCCTGCAACCAAGGTACATGCCCTTGACTGGAATCGAACCTGGGAGCCCTATCCACTGAGTCAAACTGGTTAGGGCTCAGCTAACGTTTTTATCTCTTTCTTTGCTTCCTAATGAGTCAGCTTTTCTCCTTTAGGGATGCTCAGAGAAGTTTGAAAGAGTTGGGGAAAGTGTCAAAAGAGATGCCTGGAGAGTGACTTGGGTCAGCCCCAGCTTCAAAGAGACCTTGTGTTGCTGTCCCCAGAACTGAATTCACCTGTCAATTTTGAATTTAACCAAATATTAGCATATTTATCCCTCCATTCTGCCAGCTCTCAGGCCACAGGATTCCTCAGGGGTTAACCAGAGTGACCAAGCCCTGGGGGGAAGCTTCCTGAAGCTGTCCGCTCTTCGAAGTCTGTCATCTGCCCCAATTTCCCTGGAAAACCCCCTCTCCCTCTGCCTCTGCCTGTTCTCGGGAGAGGAGGAAAAACAAATGCAAAAGAATTGATTGTCCATTAATCGAAGTCACTGCTCATTTACTTTATCTGATTCTCCGAACCCTTTGAGAGGGAAGATGAACATTTGCAATTTAGAGATGAAGGGTCTGCCCTTCCAAGAGCTTGAGTGACCTGTTCAGAGGAATACAGTAAGGAAGTAGGGAGCCGATACTCAGAGAAGGAGAAGCAAAACGACTCACTGAAGGTCAGAGAGCTAGTAAGTACCAAAGCTAGGGCCCAAGTGCTCAGATCTCCTTGGTCCACTTCATGGGATTTTCCCATGATGTTAATTTTTTTTTTTACTAGTTTATAATGGGAATATTTTAATTTAATAAATCTTTATTGTTCAGATTATTACAATTGTTCCTCGTTTCCCCCCCATAGCTCCCTTCCACCCAGTTCCCACCCCACCCTCTGCCCTTATTCCCCTCCACCACTGTCCTCATCCATAGGTGTATGATTTTTGTCCAGTCTCTTCCCACACACCCACATCTCTTTCCTCCCCCTACCCCGAGAAGTGTCAGTCCACTCCCTTTCTATGTTCCCTTTCTATTTTATTCACCAGTTTTATTCACTTGATTTTTAGATTCACTTGTTGATAGATATGTATTTGTTGTTCACAATTTTTATCTTTTATTTTTATCTCTTCTTAAAGAATACCTTTCAGCATTTCATATAATACTAGTTTGGTGTTGATGAACTCCTTTAGTTTTTTCTTATTTGTGAAACTCTTTCTCTGACCTTAAATTCTGAATGATAGCTTTGCTGGGTAATCTTGGTTGTAGATTCTTTTTATTCATCACTTTGAATATTTCTTGCCACTCACATCTGTCCTGTATAGTTTTTGTTGAGAAATCAGCTGACAATCATATGGATGCTCCCCTGTAGGTAATTAACTGGTTTTCTCTTGCTGCTTTTTAATATTCTCTGTCTTTTGCTCTTGGCATTTTAATTATGTGTCTTGGTGTGGTCCTCTTTGGATTCCTTTTGTTTGAAGTTCTCGGTGCTTCCTGGACTTGTAAGTCTATTTCTTTCACCAGGTGGGGGAAGTTTTCTGTTGTTAGGTTTTCAATATTTTGCTCTCTCTTTTCTTCGGGCACCCCCATAAATCTGATGTTGGTACCCTTGAAGTTGTCCCAGAGGCTCCTTACACTATCTTCATATTTTTGGATTCTTTTTTCCTTTTGCTTTCCCAGTTGAGTGTTTTCTGCTTCTTTGTATTTCAAATCTTTGACTTGATTCTTGAGATTCTCTAGTCTGCTGTTAGATCTCTGTATAATATTTTTCATTTCAGTCAGTGTATGCTTAATTTTTAGTTGGTCCTTTCTCATATCGTTAAGGGTCTCGCTAAATTTATCAGCCTTTTCTAAAAAAAACTCTTTAAAAACCTTATAACTGTGGTTTTGAACTTTATATCCAGTAGTTTGTTTTCTACCATTTCTTTTATTTGCGATCTGTTTCTTTGTCTCCACATTTTGGCTGCTTCTCTGAGTTGATAGAGTGGCTTTGTGTGCTAGGTGTCCTATATGGCCCAGTGGCTCAGCCTCTCCAGTTACCTGAGGTGGACTCTCTTGGTGCACCCCTTTGTGGGCTGTGTGCCCAGTCTTTTTGTAGTTAAGCCTTGATTGTTATTGGTATCACTGGAAGGAATTGACTTCCAGGCTAATTGGCTATGAGGTTCATCTGTGTCTATGCTGGGAAAAATTCTGTGCTGGAGACAACCTTATGAGACAGGACTTGCAAAAGCCTCTGTGCTCAGCTTGGAGGGGGCGGAGTCTCAGGGTGAAGCAGAAGACAGCATTGGTTTCCCATCGGCCCTACCCTAACAGGCCCCCTAAGTCTCAGTGTCCTGTGGTAATCGCTCCAAGCACCTCTGAGAGAAAGCCGCCCTGGAGTTTCTCCCACTGCCAGACAGTCCAGTTTTTCCCTGAATGAGTCTGGGTCCCCAGAGTCTTGCCCAGAACTGGAGTTCAGCACCGTTGGGAGCTTTTGTCTCCCTCTCGCTTGAAAAAGCCATCCTTATACTCAGTTGCCTGTGCCTCAGTACCTCTGCCTCCTACAGCTCCTCTGAGTCTCAGTGTGCTTTTCTCTTCCCTTCTAGTTGTAGAAATTCCACTCAGCCAGCCTTCCTGTGATTCTGGATAGTGTCGGTTTTATCTTTTAGTTGTAGTTTTGAAATTGTTGTGCGAGGCAGCAGTTTAGGTGTTTACCTATGCTGCCATCTTGGTTTCTCCTTTTACATTTTTAAAAAATATATTTTTATTGATTTCAGAGAGAAAAGGAGAGGGAGAGATAAAAAAACATCAATTGATTGAGCCTGCATGTGCTCTTGACCAAAATTAAACCTGGGACCCTTCAGTCCCCAGGTTGATGCTTTATCCACCTAGCCAAACCAGATAGGGCCCCATGATGATAAATTTGATTTTTCCTTCACACCTTCTTAGATTGTCATTTAATATGGCTTTAAGGAACTGGATAATCTTGTCAAACTGGAGGCTTGAAACCTGAACCCTAGAAAGGAGGACTGCTCATTTCTCCTCCTCAGAGCTTAGCTTCTCCCCTTCCTAGAAAGTGTGGGTTCCAGAGGTGGACAAAGCAGTCAGTGAGTCAGGCTGGGTGTCCACGGCAGGATGTTTGAGTCTCTAGACTACCCAACGTAGGCAGTTCTTTAGGCCCTGCCCTATTTGTAGAGGACATTGATTCATTTAACAAATGTTTACTGAGCACCTACTATATATCACCTATTATAGACACTAGGGCAGTGGTTCTCAACCTTTCTAATGCTGCGACCCTTTAATATAGTTTCTAATGTTGTGGTGACCCCCAATCATAAAATTATTTTTGTTGCTACTTCATAACTGTAATTTTGCTACTGTTAATGAATTGTAATGTAAATAACTGTGTTTTCCAATGGTCTTAGGCGACCCTGCTAGCAGTTCTCAATCTGTGGGGAGCTTAAGGATTTGACAGAGGAGCAAGGCCAAATGGAAACAGGACAGGAGAGGAAAGGCAGAGAGAGGTGGCACATCCAAAATGGCCTTAGTCCCCACTGGAACCCAGTGTTGTCCATAGCCCACACTGTGTTGCAACACAAAAAAATCTATGCAGCCCTGTCTGGGTGGCTGGGGGTTCAATTCCTGGTTGAGGCCCAATGTGTTTCTCTCTCACATTGATGTTTCTTTTTCTCTCTCTTTTCCTTCCTCCTCTCTTAAAAAAAAAAAAAAAGTCAATGAACATATCCTTGGGTGAGAATTTAAATTTAAAAAATAATCTTATTAAAATAGAATTTAACTATTTTTATCGGTCATTTTCTGGCTTTCTCTCTCTCGACTCCTGGTCCCAACCCCCCAGTTCTGAGGGGAAGACCACAGACAGATGAAGAAGTCCCGGCCTCCTCTGAATATCCCAGCCCCACATATCTGGGGAAGTGGGTCGCCTCAGAGCAGGGCTGAGGCTGTGGGGCCAGCTGCCTGGGTGGAGGGGCTTTCCTCCTCCCCAGGGGTCCCTTCCCACACCAGCTCCTGAAACCCAGGGCCCCCTTTAGAAGCATCTGCAGCCCAGCTTAGCCAGGGTCCCCTAGGCCTTGCTTCTAGGGGCTGATTCTCCCAGGACAAAAACAGGCTTTCAGGCTGGGGGAGGGAGTCAGCGTCCCCCCCACACACACCCTCCCAAACCCCAGTCCAGTTAACAGCACAAAGCAAAGTCCAAGGAAAAAGGGGGAGTGGGCAGGGCTGGGGGGTGGGGTTGGGGGGATGATGGTGGTTAGAGAGCCAGGTCCTTGCTAGTAAATCAAAGTTGGTTTCCCAGATGGAGCTGCAGCCGCTTTGATTTCTCAAGTCGCCCCCCTCCCCCTCTGCCTTCCCTCACCCCCAGCTCCATGGTTTCAATTCCTCACTGAAAAGCAGTGGGGCCTCCTTTCAAACCAGCCCAGTTCCTCCAACTCCCAACAACAGCTTAAGTTACAGGAAAGAGAAAGGGGAGGGGGTGAGGTGGCCCAGCCTGGAGGAAAAGGAGAGAAATTCTGGGAGAAGTGAGGGGGACTAGGGAGGAGAGGGAGAGAGAGAGAGAGAAGGGAAAAGGGAAGGAGAATAGAGAGGAAGGAAGGAAGGAAGAAAGGAAGGAAGGAAGGGACGGAGGGAGGGAGGGAGGAGGAAAGAAGTTAAGTTAGGAGATGGGATGCAGAGAGCCAGGAATGAAATCTGGAGCAGGAGGGGCGTCCCAACTGGAAAGCAAACCTGTCTCAGCCCTCCTTCCCCAGTGAGCACCCCCACATTCATCACACCTGAGGATCTCTCCTCATTTACACATCTAACATTCAAGCTCTCCTATGCCTCTTTTCTCCTGGCCATAGGTTCTAGAAGTTTCCATGAGACAAAATATTTGACTCATACATTCCCAGAGAGGCTTATTTTAGGGGCCAACAAGGCATAGTCACCCCTGAGAACCTCACTAACCAAACCCGGTACTCATTTTTCAGCTTTGTTTTCTCCAGTCTGCTCTGAGCAGCCCACGTTTTGCTTTTTGCTTGACCGAGGCCTGGGCTAATTAAAGTCCTTAATTAAGAGATAATCTGTTCTATCAGTTTAATCCTTTTATGGCTCATTTTGCCATTCAGAGACCTTGGGGAAGGGTGCTGAAGCGATAAAGGGGATAACAACTGCTAACTCCGCCTCCCCCTCGGTCCCCAGAACCTGGAGTAGCCTTGGAACTTGGCAGGGGGTAGGATGAGGCACGGAAGGGCCTACCGGGAGCAGGAAGTAGCAATTCCAAAATTCCTAGACCTGATTATTCTGTGGCCCATTCTAAGGCCTGTTCCCCCAGAGCTAAAAGAAGGATGGCGGATGGCGTTCAGGGAGAGGGAATTTGGTGTCTCACCTGAAGGTAGATTCCAGCTCTTGGTGGCCAGGATCAGGGAGAGAGCAGGAAAGGGAAGATTCTCCCAGAGGAGGGGAATACTTTGTGGGTATCTATAGCCAACTAGATTCTCAGGAGGCTCACACCTATGTTCCATAATGTGCTTAGGACCTACCCCATTCAAAGTAGAGTATTTTGTTACTTGAAGAATAAAACCCTTGAGGGTCTCAAAATATCTGAAATGTTCTCTTCCTCACCTCTTCCCACCCTAACCAGATCTCAGCCCCTTGGCCAAGTGCAAGGCCAGAGACGAGAGGATTTTGGAATCAGAGTGGAGAGCCTTGGGCAGAGCTCCCAGATTTCCTTAGTTGGGAGAGGTTCCCTGTGCTCTCTGAGCATGCCTGTGGAGTGCAGGATATTACTGACAGGTTGTCATTTTATTCATCTATAACACACTGGCCTTTCACCTTGTTCAGGTGACAGTAAGCAAGGACAGCTTCAATGGTCCATATATATTAGTTCCATAGCCCCTGACATCTGGCCCAAAGGTAAATGATCTTTACAATGATCTGCCCTAACCAGTTTGGCTCAGTGGATAGAGCATCGGCCTGCAGACTGAAGGGTCCCAGGTTCGATTCTGGTCAAGGTCATAAAATATATTTTAAAAACAACAACAAAAAACAAAACAAAACAAAGAAAACATTACAATGATCTTATACAGATGAGGAAGTGGACACCAAGGAAGGAAAAATAACTTGCCACTCAGCAGGTAGGGGGTGGAGCCAACCCTGCAGCCTGGATATTCTGAGTCCCAGATCAGGTTTCCATTTGGTCTGCTCTCCTGTTAGGTTGATATTTCTACTCCTGCAAACACTCCCATGGAATGGAGTATGTAGCATTTTTGCTATGGGCAGATATGAGATTTGTAAGCCCAGAAATGATTTACAGTAGTGCCCTAGGATTTGGGGGACAAGTGGCATTGACACTGTGTACTGGAGACACCCATAGCAGGAGCCCAGGACCAACCAGAAATGTTTCTTGGGGAAGAACAGTGGCCCAGATTTGCCAGCAAACTTGCTCCCCCTAGAATGTAAGCTTCCAGAAGTTAGAGCCTGAGTCTCTGCAAACTTTGTCTGCTTTGTATATGTAGGTGCTCAATAATTTATTGAATAAAAATAATAATTATTATTTACCAGACTTTTAGCTTCAGATCAGATCAAATGAGTGCTATACACTATGTCACTTAATGCTCACAACTGAAACAAAGGAAATGAGAATTCTGTTTTGCGGCTCCAGACCAGGAATAAACAAGCCTTGTGACATTCTCTTCTGGCCTTACCACCCCTTTTCCGTCTCCCTCCTCAATAGTCTCATGGTCCTTAGCTGTTGGCATCCCCAAAGCTTTGGTCTTTCCACCCAATCTGTAGGTGATCTTAGCCATTCTGACAGCTGCAACCATAAGCTAAAGGAACCAGATCCAAACCTAGCTCAGAACTCCCTCCTAGGCACTGGATTAGAAAATCTATGTTCTGGACACCTGCCCTTGGATATACCATAGGTTTGGACTGGCTTGGCTGTGCCCACTATTCACCCTGCCCCTGCGTTCCCTAGCCTGGCTGATGATATCCGGTCATCTAGTCAGAAACCTTGCTGGGCTTCCTCCCTTCTCTCTTTTCCATACACACTGCCCCAGCTCCGTTCAGCCCTTGCCATCTCTTATCTGGAGTCTTGCAATCTATTCTTAACCGGTATCACTGACTCAGCCAAGTCATGCTCCTCACAGCTGCCCAAATGCACTGTCTAAAACTTCAGTGTAACCAGTTCCCTTCCCTAGACATTCTAGTGTATGTATTTCTATCTCCAGCGGCCCAGATTGGGAACATGGTCTGTAAGGTCCCTGCTTATATAAACTCCTCCTCCATATCTCCTGATGTGCATAGGGCTCTAACAAGGCCAAAATACTTATATACTTGTGATCCCTTCTCATTCCATTTATTTCACCCACCATGCCCTTGCACATGCTGTTCTCTCTGTTTGGAATGCCTTTCCCTGCCTTGAGATGGTGGGTTCATATTTCTACACCTCACCCCTTACATGTAAGGTCTGCAAGGCCCTATGGTTCTGATACCTGCTGGCCTTTCTTTCTGCTTCACTCCTCATTCCAACCACACAGGCCTCTGCTGCCCTCCCCCATCACAGTCCCTCTCCCATTATGCTTTTCCAGCACCATGGATTTTCCTTTCATAGCACTGAAACTTGGGGCAATTTTACATCCATTTAAGTGACTGTATGATGAATGTCTCACCCGGTAAAATATAAGCTCCACAGAACAGGGGTGGGTCTGGCAGTCGACATATATTTGTTAAGTGCATAAAAGCACACAATTCTTATAAACATTAGAGGCTATGTGGTGTAGGAGACAGAACATAGCTATTTAAAAAAAATTTTCAATTGATTTCAGAGAGAGGAAAGGATAGATAGAAGCATCAATGATGAGAGAAAATAATCGATCTGCTGCCTCCTGCTTGCCCACTAATGAGGATCAAGCCCAGAACCTGGGAATATGCCCTGACTGGGAATTGAACCTCAATCTCCTGGTTCATATGTCGATGTTCAGTCTCTGAACCACATGGGCCAGGCAGAACATAGCTTTAAAACCAAACAGGCCTGGGTTTAAATCTTAGTTCTATTACTTACTATATGACCTTGAGAAAGTGGCCAAATTTCACTTAAGGTCAGATTCTTCATCCATAAGCAAATGTAACACCTACTTTGTAGGCATACACATAATGTATGTGCAGTGCTCAATAGGAGTTCAATAAATGGTAGCAATTATCTCACGTACCCAAGGAAATTTGCTGATTGAATAGTAATTCATGTAACTTCTTGTTTTGAAAAGTACTTTTTTACTATTATGACATTTATCTTTGTCATTCAGAAATTATTTTGGCTGTGTAGTTTCGTATTTTAAAAATCTGTTGGGTTCAATTCCCAGTCAGGGCACAAACCTGGCTTTTGGGCTCAATCCTGGTGGGGGTGCATGCAGGACACAACCAATCAATGAATATTTCTCTCTCACCCTGATGTTTCTCTCTCTCTCTCTCTCTTTCTCAAAAAAACAATAAAAACATATAAATGACATCATGAAATGTTTAAACAGAGAGTCTGTTAATTGCCTTTAGTTACAGACCTGCTTTAATCAAAAGGCAAGTTGGTGAAATGAAAAGTGCTGTGTGTGTAGGCCTATAGTCTGAAGATGCAGGTTCTGATCCTGTTCATGCTTAAATCCCTCACAGGAGAGGCCAGAGTAAGCATGAAATACCATGGCTTCTTATTTCATGTGAAAACGCTAGATAAATGGGAGACCTTCATAGGATCACTTTCTTCTGGGCTGCCACAAACTCCTGAAGGGCAAGGATGCTGCCATTTTTCTCTACATTCCCCATAATCTACCACCGTGGTTTGAAGTCAGGAAACTCAATAAAAGTGTGCTGAAGGAATGAAAGGTAGACGGAGTGGATGAAATAATATCTCCTCCCCCACCCCCCAGCTCCAGCTCTCCCTTTGAGTTGGGGGTGCCTGGGGAAGGATAACTGTCACTCAAGCTTGGCCTTAGGGCAGGAAAACAAGTTTGTCATGGGAGGAAATGGAAGATGCTGCACTTTCATGGGAGATTTGTTCTCAGTTTCCTGGGTGGAGTATAGGAGCCTGTCTTATTCATTCTTGTTTTCACTGCTCAGCTCTCAGGCGTAGCACCAGCTCGGGCCAGGTAGGGCAGGAGAGCATAACTTTCCCATTCCCAGATGGCTTGGAGACAAAAGTGGACTACGCTGGTTTTGAAAGAAGACATTTTTTTCTTAAAGTGCCCAAAAGGCAACTTCTCCAGGATACAATAAGGATCATTGTCACGTTGTAAAGAACCTGGAAAATCTGTATTGTATATCATTCAATCAAGAAAAAAAAATCAAATCCTGTCAAACCTGGATCCATTCTATGTATCCACTAAAATGTTCTTTCCTTCTCCTTACTCTTTTCTTCTTTCCTTATATTTCTTTTTGTTATTCTTTCATTTTGTTCTTTTGTTTTTTAAAGCAACCATTTTCCAGATTGGAGCAAGAAATAGCTCACCAGGCTGGGAGGATTTGGCCCATACTAAGAAGCAAAGGGATTTTCGAAACTCAATTTTCTTTCTTCTTTTTAAGTGACCCCTCCTTCCCTCAGGAGAGACAATAGAAATAATTGATCCATCATCCAGTACCAGGCCCAGGAGATTTACATGCAAATCCTCCCTCTCCTCCTCAGACCCCCCCACCCCCTACTTTAAATTTAAAATCATAGAAGGGAAAAAAGAAAACCCTTTTACACTAGCAGGAACCCTGCTGGCCACCGTCACCCACCCCAAACCAGGTGAGAGTTAGGAGGGGGTGATAATCCACAACAACCCCAGCCTCCTCCCTCCCCACTCACACCATCCCTTTCTGGTGTGGAATCACTTAAGATTTGGGTAAAACTCTCTTCCCAGGAGACGGTATCTGGAAGCTTTTAGGGGGCGGAGGCAGCGAGGGGAGAGGAGTAAAATTCCCCGAACGGCCTAAGAGAGTCATCTCTTCACTTAAAACTGCCCGTCACCCCCTACCCCCCACCATTAACTTTCGATTAAGACCTCCTCGTTATGGCAACTAAACTTTGCTTTGCATAATTAAGATTTGCCTCGGAAGAAGGGGGAGGGAGAAGCCGAAGCTCCCGGCCATTCTCTTTCACCTCACCTCCTCCCACCCCCGCCCGAACCCTCCAGCTCTGGGCCTCTAAGTTCCTGAGTTTTCTCACTTTGAGGTGCCACCGAACACAAAGAACCATAATGGGCTTCTTTGTGCTCGCTACGGGGCAATTACGCCCCGGAGTCCAGGCCCCTTTAAGAGCCTCTTAAAGAGACAGGCCCTCGTTTTTTCAGAGGGTTATTTAAGGGTGTGTGTAGGGGAGGGGCGAGGAAAACTCCTAGGGGTCTACTTATTGGGTGAAGTGAAACTTTTGTCTGGACTCCAAGAGAAGGGGCCGAGAGTAAAGTCTTTATTAACTGTTACCTTTTTAAAAGTCTCTCCTTTGAAAAAAATGTTTAACTTGAAATTTTTTTTCACTTGATCTGTAAAATTGGACTGGAATAGGTGGTGTTGAGAAGCAGGGGCGGGGGCAAGGATTTAAAGAGGCCCTACCCTGGAGAGCGCCTTGGCCCCCCGGAAGAAAAAGTGACCCAAGCGTGAGTGGCTTGGGTCCGCGGCGGCGCTGGAGAATGCGTGTCCACGGATCTCTCCCTCCGAGACTCGGGATAAATCCCATGCTGGGCAAACAGCCCTTAATGTAATAATAGCGTGTCTCTTTAAAAAGCAAAAGGAGGGGGGGGAAAGTTTTGTTGGCATCTGGTTTCTGATCTCATTATGTTGTGGTCGACCAATCCAGCCCTCGGGGCTGGTCCTCGGGTTTAAATCTGATTGGCCAAGAGCACATTTTGGGATGGTGCTTAGAGCTCGACGGGGCGGTTTCAAGATTCCCTTTTTTGGGGGGCTGAGGAGAGGGCGGGGCCGCCGGCCGGGGACCCCTTGAAACCGACTAATTGGGATCCGAGAGGCCGAGGTGAGGGCCGGAGGAAGGCACAAAGGAGTCGCTGGGCGGAGAAGGGAGGGGAGAGGCGAGAGGAGGAGGAAGAAGAGGAGAGAGCAAAGCCGCGCGCGGTGTCTCCAGCTGCTCAGTTAGACTGCGGCGAGCTAGCGGGCCGGCGCGCCGCCCCCTCCCCCGCCCGGCCTCCCCAACTCTGAGGCCCCGAGCAAAGTTTGCAAAGAGGCGCGGGAGGCGGCGGCTGGGGCGAGGCGGCGGCGGGGAAGGCGCGCGGTCTCCGGGCTAGGGGCGGGGGCGGGGGGCCGCCCCGGAGCCGGGTGGGGGGCGGCGGCCAGCATGCGGCCCCGCAGCGCCCTGCCCCGCCTGCTGCTGCCGCTGCTGCTGCTGCCCGCCGCGGGGCCAGCCCAGTTCCACGGAGAGAAGGGTATCTCCATCCCGGACCACGGCTTCTGCCAGCCCATCTCCATCCCGCTGTGCACGGACATCGCCTACAACCAGACCATCATGCCCAACCTTCTGGGCCACACGAACCAGGAGGATGCGGGTCTGGAGGTGCACCAGTTCTACCCGCTGGTGAAAGTGCAGTGTTCGCCCGAACTGCGCTTCTTCTTGTGCTCCATGTACGCGCCCGTGTGCACCGTGCTGGAGCAGGCCATTCCGCCGTGCCGGTCCATTTGCGAGCGCGCACGTCAGGGCTGCGAGGCGCTGATGAACAAGTTTGGTTTCCAGTGGCCCGAGCGTCTGCGTTGCGAGCACTTCCCGCGCCACGGTGCGGAGCAGATCTGCGTGGGCCAGAACCACTCGGAAGACGGCGCGCCCGCGCTGCTCACCACGGCGCCGCCGCCGGGCCTGCAGCCGGGTGCGGGGGGCACCCCGGGCGGCCCGGGCGGCGGCGGCTCGCCCCCGCGCTACGCCACGCTGGAACACCCGTTCCACTGCCCGCGTGTCCTCAAGGTGCCGTCCTATCTCAGCTACAAGTTCCTGGGCGAGCGCGACTGCGCGGCGCCCTGCGAGCCGGCGAGACCCGACGGCTCCATGTTCTTCTCGCAGGAGGAGACGCGTTTCGCGCGCCTCTGGATCCTCACCTGGTCCGTGCTGTGCTGCGCCTCCACGTTCTTCACCGTCACCACGTACCTGGTGGACATGCAGCGCTTCCGCTACCCCGAGCGGCCCATCATCTTCCTGTCGGGCTGCTACACCATGGTGTCGGTGGCCTATATCGCAGGGTTCGTGCTCCAGGAGCGCGTGGTGTGCAACGAGCGCTTCTCCGAGGACGGCTACCGCACGGTGGTGCAGGGCACCAAGAAGGAGGGCTGCACCATCCTCTTCATGATGCTCTACTTCTTCAGCATGGCCAGCTCCATCTGGTGGGTCATCCTGTCGCTCACCTGGTTCCTGGCGGCGGGCATGAAGTGGGGCCACGAGGCCATCGAGGCCAACTCGCAGTATTTTCACTTGGCCGCCTGGGCCGTGCCGGCGGTCAAGACCATCACGATCCTGGCCATGGGCCAGATTGACGGCGACCTGCTGAGCGGCGTGTGCTTCGTGGGCCTCAATAGCCTGGACCCGCTGCGGGGCTTCGTGCTGGCGCCGCTCTTCGTGTACCTGTTCATCGGCACGTCCTTCCTCCTGGCCGGCTTCGTGTCGCTCTTCCGCATCCGCACCATCATGAAGCACGACGGCACCAAGACGGAGAAGCTGGAGCGGCTCATGGTGCGCATCGGCGTCTTCTCGGTGCTCTACACCGTGCCCGCCACCATCGTCATCGCCTGCTACTTCTACGAGCAGGCCTTCCGCGAGCACTGGGAGCGCTCCTGGGTGAGCCAGCACTGCAAGAGCCTGGCCATCCCGTGCCCAGCGCACTACACGCCGCGCATGTCGCCCGACTTCACCGTCTACATGATCAAATACCTCATGACGCTCATCGTGGGCATCACGTCGGGCTTCTGGATCTGGTCCGGCAAGACGCTGCACTCGTGGAGGAAGTTCTATACCCGTCTCACCAACAGCCGGCACGGCGAGACCACCGTGTGAGGGGGTGTCCCAGGGGCCGGGGCCGCACCGCGCTTTCCTCCTCTCCGGAGGGGGGGCTCCTACAGACTCCTTATTTTATTTTTTTTAAATAAAGAACAATCGAAACCATTTATTTTTTAGGTCGCTTTTTAAAGATAATTCTGCCCTCCCCGCCCTCCCCCACCAGGTTTGTAATTAAAATTGTAAATAGTCTTTGTAAATTTAATTATATATTTTCTATTTAAAAGAGAAAAAGGAGAAAAAAAAAAGAGAGAGAAAGAGAGAGAAAAGGAACAGCAATGGGCGCCAGGGCTGAGGACTGAGGGGAAGGGAGGTTCTCTCCTTTCAAACACTATGCCGCACTTTGGTTCAGAGTTTTTGGTGATTTGGCAGGGCTGAGCCTGCTGCGAGAGAAGGTGTTGGCTAGTTTGTTACATTCAACGTCTGAAGCCAAATTTGTGGGCCTTCTTACTGAAGCTGGGTCTGGGGAAGCTGGTGGATTTTTTTTAATTTTTATTTTTTTAACAAGGCTTGGATTCTTCTTGTTTTATTTCCCTTCCCCCCCTTTCTCTCCTCACTTGTCCTGTTTCCTTCACTAGATCTTTGGAACCCTCCCAACCGAGATGAAGACGTGGAAAAAAAACCCAACGGGTGGGGTGGTGGGGAGAGGGCGGAGAGCGTGTGTGGAATGGCCTCCACCCTGCTGGCCCACTCCCCTGCAGGCAGGACGATCTTTCTCCTCCTTAACTTTTCTTTTCAACCTGATGCTCCAAGCCCCTGGAGTGGGCCGAAAGTGCTTTGTGAAGTGTGTTTTGAAATACCACCCCCCCACTCCACCTCCTCCACACACACACACTACCTTGAGTACCCATCCTGAACCTTACATTTTCAGAGGGAGCGTTAGCTCGAAAAAGTTGGGGTTTGGTGATGTCCTTGCATCTCTCTCGTAATTTCCCCCGCAGACTGTGCTTCAACCCCACTCCCTCAACCGATTATCTTCTCTAGCTTCAGGTTTGTGGGGTTGGTTTGTGTGTTATGTGTGGGTTTTTGTTTAGGGTTATTTTTTTCTAAAAGCAGTAAAAAATGGGTTGGGTTGGAGGGAGGGGATAGATGGGCTGATATGGGCTGGTGGGATTTTTAGTTTTCTTTTGACAAAAGACTGGTTTCTTTTCAAACTTGTCCAGAAAGGGGGGGAGGGAGGTGGGTATCTTTGCTTTTGGAGAAGG
Organism: Lasiurus borealis; assembly: GCA_004026805.1. Taxonomy (NCBI): domain Eukaryota; kingdom Metazoa; phylum Chordata; class Mammalia; order Chiroptera; family Vespertilionidae; genus Lasiurus; species Lasiurus borealis. Next base: position 20,151 of record PVJN01009651.1, on the reverse strand, counting down.
CTCTGGGCAGGCTCTTTGTGACTGTGGGGGTGGGGTTGAGTGTTTACATGACATTCTATATCACAAGATTGATAGAATGTTTATAACAGATGTTTCTTATCTTCCCTCTACCCCCCACAAATAAAAGTCAAGACTTTTTCTTAAAGTATCTTTGACACTGGTATGAGAATTGCAGTTTCCAATACACATCCTCTCCCCTCAACTATTTGGAATATTTTAGAATTTTAATTCTAAGGGATTGATTTGAGGACCAAGGGGGTGGGTGGGACAAGTATGCCACAGAACTCAGTTTTTCACCATCTCCTGTTTCTTGATAATAGTGCAAATTAAAAACTAATAATCATAATAATAAAGTGCATTTAATTATCTTATAGAGATCTAACCCTCTAATTGTATTTAACAGGGTTGTAACATTTTATTAGTTTAACCAAACCACACCTCCTCCTTCCCTCTACCCACAACTACTCTGTTGGGGATGGGGTAGAGAAAGAGACTCCCTGCTTGGGATTTTGCTTTTTTAGCTAAATGCTGATGGGGAAAATGGTGTCTTCCTACCCTTTGTTGAATGTTTGGGACAAGGGAGAAAGTAAGTTAGAACCCCTACTTCCAAGTGTTAGTTTATGTTGGGGGAGGGGATCTGGAAATGTTTGGTGGTAATTGAAGTCGTATGTGGGGCTTTGTTTGGAATTGTATGAAGTCTGAGGATTTCAGCAGAGCCCCTTTCCCAAAATATATAACCTTCTCCCAAATCGTTGGTGCCGGTGACCCAAATCCTACATTAAAACTAGCTTTTTCCCTAATGGCAGATGTGCAGTCCCAACATAAGATTCCCTCAGCTATCAAAGAAATAAGCGGGTAGGGTTTCACCGGGCTGCAGCTCCATTTGTTGCAGGATTCTAAAGGAACCCCACAAGGCCTGCAGGAAAGAGTTAAATTACAAACAAATTGTTAGTGCCCCTCCTGGAAAGAATGGTGAAAGCCTGTGAATGGGGGTGTGTGCGTGTGTGGGGGTGGGGAGAAGGGGGAGAGGAATAGATTTTTCAGTGACTGGATGGAACCCAGTGGGAAGAGGAGCACTGAAGATCTGGGTGCAGGGGGGGGGGATGAGGGGGGGAACCTCGCCCACTTCTAAGGCCTCAGCATCCCAGCTGCGTGTGCTGTGGGTACATTTGTCAGTGGACACCCATGCTATCAGCAATAGATGGCAGATGAGCAACACTGGCCTCTTCCTTCCCTGAGTAGGGATGAGGGGGAGAGAATTTTGGTAAAGATTATTCTTCCCAGTCCCAGAAGGAAAACATTTCACCTGAGGCCCCAGGCCTGAAGCAGATCTCAGACCATAGCTGCTTTCTACCTGTCCTCCCCTCCCACAAAGCAGCAAAGCTACTGGTTCTTAAGATTCAGCGTGTTTCGCCTCCGGACTCCTCCTTCATTGATCAGACTTTGACTGTTTTTCCCCTTCCCCAAACTCCCCTCCTGAAAAATAGTTCCATTAGCTACAAACTCTTTGTCCTTTAAGAGCCAGCCCCAGAGAAGATCAGTAAAGTTTTCCAAAACAAAATTCTTCTGAACATCCCCAAAGAATGAGGATCAGTAGGATCTGGACCTGCTGCCTTCTGGATTATTTCAAAAGCCTCTCCAAGAGGGTGTTGGGGACCTCAGATCTGGGATAGATTCTAGAAGTGGGGAGATGCTGTCCCAGGGGTGCATGGGGCACATGTCTGGCTAGGGGAGCCCAGTCCAAGCTCCTGCCATTTCCTAGGCATCGTTCTTTGATAATTAATTCACTGCTCACTGTAGTAGGGTCTTTTCCTTTTCTAGACCTACCCTCCGCTCCTCTAAATGGAGGGTCCCTCTGAGGACCCGAAAAATCTCTGGGCCTTCGGGGATAAAATGGACGCCCGCCCCCCCCCCCCAACACACAAGTTTGCATTTAACTTTAGAGAGCTTATGGACCTTCTAGCTGTAAACTCTCTCCCCCAACCCCTCAGGCCATACTCTGCCCCAAAGGTAGTTTTCCAAATTTTCCAATTCCTAGTTTAGACATTTCCTAGTCATGATTACTGGGTAACTCCAGTTCTCCAAGGGGCAGCTTTTATCTTAGACTCATGTCCCCAGTCTCTAATCACCTCTGCTGTGGAAAGGGTATATAGCACGGAAAACCATCGGGCCTACAAAACCAGGAACACCACAAACCAGATTATTCATCGATCCCATTTCTCTCACAGGAACAAGCTATCTAGATGCAGCAGTGGAATGAATGTATAATATGTGTATCGAGAGAAAAGAAATAGGAGAAAGACAGAAACATACAGACCAGCCATGCATAGAGTACAGGCTTTGACATGAGAAAGTGCCTAGCTCTGAGACCCAGCCCTCATCTGTAAAAAGGCCATAGTAACTGTCCCAGCAAGGTTGTTGGGAGGATGAGATCAGATGGTGCACTTACAGAAGCCAGTACATAGTAGAAGCTCAACAAATGGTAGCACTCTTCCAACCTAGGATAAACTCCTAAACATACCGGAGAATCCCTGGATCAGAGGATGTGCATTTCTTGAGGACTTTTTAACCTATTTTGTTACGGGCCGTTTTAATAGACGGGAGTGATATTCTGGGCTTCCAGTGTTTCTACTTGACTCGGGGTGCCAGCTCACCGTCTGGAGGCTCCTTGGGGTGGTAGTGGGCAGTGTTTCTCTCCCCCTCTCCTCTGATTAGGACAGAAATGTCTTACCCGCCTGAGTGAGCAGGGCACGAAGGTGGGCGGGCTCTCTCTCCAGCTGGCTTTGAAGCTGGCTAATTAGGGCTAGGGCTGTCACAGCTGGCTTCCCCGGTGCCTCCCCTCCCCCTGCTCTGCCCCATCCCCAGACTCACAGCCCGAGTGCCCCTCCCTGAGCTGCCTCGCCTTCCCATGCAGACGTGCTGCCCTGCCAGGATATATGGGAAAGGCCAAGATTTGAGGCCGGGGGAAAGGACAAGATAGGACTTGGGACTTGGGACATGGAACAAGCTCAGAGACCGTTGACTGGGTTGAGAGAGGACGGCCGATGGCCCCAGGCCCCCTCCTTATTCCTAATGAAGCCTGGAGTGGAGCCGGCCTGGGCTGGGGGCTGAGCCCTGGGTCCTTTGTTTGAAAGCCAAGCTTTCTGAAGGCTCCAGCCTCCCAACCTGGCCCTTGTAATTAGCCCCAATCAGAATGTTTATGTCGGGGCCTCGTGCGGAACTCAGAGCCCCATGATTTCATTCCAAACCTGGGGGGAGAGGGGAGGGGAAGGGATTTGTGTGGGGACTTGCAAAAAGTCGGATGGGGATGAGAAAAACCTGGGGTAAGGGGAGGGGCAGAGGTCCTGGTGAGGGTGAGGGCAGGACAACCACTCTCCATTTGACCACTGCAGGGGTCAGTACCCCTTCCAGAGTAGCTGGTGCCCTGGCATCCTGACCCTGGTCTGGGCTGCATGCCTTCTGGACAGGCTCTGTGGGTGGGTGGGCTCATGCCAATCGGAAATGGCTTGGATGTAATTAACCCAGTTAATCACCAGCCTCAGCCTGGTGGAGGGGAGGGCAGAGCCCAGAGCCACAGCTCCCCCAGGAAGCTTCGGTGCCCCTATTCTTTTTCTGCTGACTGGGGCCTAGGACGTGCCAGGCTCTGAAGCTGATTAAGATGGTGGAGTCAGAGGGTGGGCAGGGAAGGAAAGATGCTTACTTCTCATCTCTGGCTTTAAGCTTAGGAGAAATGTGAGAGGGGGGAGTGGGCCTGAAGTGGCCATGCTGGGATGGGGGTGGGAGGTGATAACAGGAATTGTGGGGGGTGGGAGGGCGAGAGGATGCTCAGCCACTGCTCCAGGTGGCGCTGGGTGTGTCCCAGACCCAAAGTGAATTTCCCTCTAGGTCTTGGCCTCCCAGGGAACTCTCTGGGGACGAATGCGGCTTTTAGGGAATTCTGAGTATGAGCATTGGGTTTAGTGTCCTGTGGGTGGGGAGGGGGCAGACTGTGGGGTTTGCGCTTCTAACACTCTTGCTTAAAATCCTACAAAGCCTCCAAGAAGTGTTCCAACTCCCTCCCCCACTCAGCCCCTCTCACTCAGCACATAAAGCTTTCCAAGATCTAGATCTGGCTTCTACTTCTCTAGAAGCCATACAAGTGTCTTTCACTACACTTGTATGTGGCAGCCTCTGGAACTCTTTATATTCTCAGACCAACCATGCTCCATGACTTTGCACATACTGTTCCTGTGGTCCTAATGCCCTTCCCTTTCCCTAGCCTGATTATTAGTTACTGGTGCCTCAGAACTTACATATGGTCAAGTGGCCCCTCTATAGATAGCCATTATCCTAGGTGAATCCTCTCCCCACATTGTATTCTCACTTGTGACAACACATCCCATTATTGTTATTTGTCTCCTTTCTTTTCCTTCTTTCATTTTTAAAAATGCTTTCATAGAGGAAGGGAGAGGGAGAGAGAGAATCATTGATCAGCTGCCTCCTGCACATCCCTACTGGGGACTGAACTGGGACCCTTCAATCGGCAGGCCGATGCCCTGTCCACTGAGCCAAACCAGCTAGGGCACATCTCCTTTCTTTCTTTTTTTTATTATTATTGATTTTTTACAGAGTGGAAGGAAGAAGGATAGAGAGCTAGAAACATAGATGAGAGAGAAACATCAATTAGCTGCTTCCTGCACACCTTTTACTGGGGATGTGCCTGCAACCAAGGTACATGCCCTTGACCGGACTCAAACCTGGGACCTTTCAGTCTGCAGGCTGACACTCTATCCACTCAGCCAAACCGGTTTTGGCACATCTCCTTTCTTAACTGTGACCTCCTTGAGGGAATCCGTGTTTGGTCTTTTATCTCTAGTTCCCTAAGCTTAGCAATATGTCTGGCACATAGTAGGTATGCAAGATCACAGGCTCTGGAGCCAGACTATCTGGGCTTGACTCTTGCTTCAGCCCCTTGCTAGCTATTGACTTTGGGCAAGTTAATTAACCTCTCTGTGCATTGTCTAAAATAGGGAAAGTAATTATACTTATTTGACTAGGCTGGTTTGAGATTAAACAAATTCAAGTAAAATGTTTAAAGAAGTGCCTGGCACATAGTAAGTGCTTAATAATTGCTAGTTAAGCTCATTCATTTATGTGTTGGCTCTGTAGATATTTATTTACTGCTTACCAAGAGTCAGGAACTTGCTAAGCTCTAGAGATGCACAAATTCAACCCTGCCCGCATGGAGACTGCCATCTAATTTGTGGAATGAATGAATGAATGGATAAATATTAGGTGTGGTGCTTCTGAGTTTATTTGATATGTGTCTTTTGTTTGCTTGTTAAGTTGGTTTTTAATGTGCAAGCCTTCATTTGTACCTTCACTTGGGGCCCAGGAACATTAGAGCCTTTTAAAAAATGTTTTTATTAATTTTTAGAGAGAGGAGGGAAGAGGGAGAGGTAGAAACACCGATGAGAAACATGGATGACAGAGAAACAGGCTGCTTCCTGCACATGTCCTACTGGGGTCAAGCCCGAAACCCAGACATGTGCCCTGAATGGGGATTGAACCAATGATTTCTTGGTGCATGGGATGATGCTCAATCAACAGAACCACACCGGCTGGCCAGTCTGTTTGTTTCAATTCTTAACATTTGTTATTATTATTATTATTAGTTTTTGAGAGAGAGAGAGGGAGAGGAAGGGAGAAAAAGAGTGAAATATAAGTTTGTTGTCCCACTTATTTATGCGTTCATCGGCTGATTCTTGTATGTGCCCTGACTGAGGATGGAACCTGCAGCCTTGGCATATCAGGTCGATGCTCTAACCAACTGAGCTAACCGGCCAGAGCTGTTTGGTATGTGTTTTGTTTTAAAAAAAGCTTGCGGTCTGTGTAAGTGTTTGAAAGTGTGTCCAGACTCAAACATAGAATCGTGATGTATCTATTTGGCTAGTGTAAAACAAGGAATGAAATTGAGGATGATCCCTTATAAACTTGACATGTGTAATTAGTGTTTGGAACATGTGGGGAAATTGTCCAGAACAGAGGGTCCTGGAAGTCTTCTGTTTAATCGTCACTGCTAATGAGAATGTTAAAGACTTTTTTTCCCTACAAGGCAGAATAATTACTCTCATACAAATATACACTAGACACATCAAAATTGTTATTTAACTCATTCATTAATGAAGGAACCAGTAAGATGTTCAAAGGAGAACTCAAAGAACAAAAACATAGCTAGGCCATCAAGAATACTGAAATAAATTTGCTTAATGTCAAAGCAGGTACTATCCATTGGGCAATAACCAATTGCATCTCCACCAGACCCAATTTATATTTTTATGGACAAAAATCATTTTCATTGTCAATTGTCTGGGTTGTAAATAACTGTACAATAATAAAACTCAGAGATAACCTGCAAGGACACAGTCTTCTCTCTGACAATTTTGAAGTTCTTTAACAGTTTTCCCTAATAAGAAGTTCTAATCTCAGATACCTGAAGATGACATGTGCTATGCACCCCTTCCAACCTATGAGCTTTAGTGTCAGTAGGAAGCTCCTTTCCATCCAGAGAGAGCTGGATATCTTCCAGCCTTCCCCATGTTGGCACAGCCTTTGTCCACCATTCTTCCCAACTCTTGTTCCTCTCTCCTCTCTCCCTTATCTTCCTCTTTTCCATCCCGCCACTCACATCCCCTCTAATCACACAGCCAATCCATTCATCCCCTATGTGGTAATTACTATTTATTTATTTAATCCTCACTAGAGAATATTTCTTTCCCCATTGATTATTAGAAAGAGTGGAAAATAGGGGGAGAGAGAGAAACATCCATGTGAGAGAGACAAATTGATTAGCTGCTTCCCGCATCAAGCCTACAATCAAGGTATGTGCCCTAGACCAGAATAGAACCCAGGACCTTTCAATACAGTCTGAGGGCTCTATCCAGTGGGCCACACAGGCTAAGGCATAATTACCATTTATTGAATACTTTTTATGTGCTAGACACTGTGATAAGCACTGTATATTCATTCATAATAGCATTTAATGTTAAAAAGAATTATGAAATGAGTTCTATCTTTACCTCAAATTACAGCATATTAAAGTAACTGAAGTTCATGGAACCAGCTGTTTCAAGGGCATCTAGCTAGCTATAGGTGATCAGAGCAGAGCAAAGGTGATCAGACTCTTAACCACAATACCAGAACTACAAATTGGGTTGGTTCACATGCCAACTGTAATAATTGGTAGTGGCTTCCTGGAGTGTTGTGTTCAGTTGGATTCTGAGTTGGATTCAGTTCTGGCTTAGTGGGAGATAGTGCTGAAATCCACTAGTGATGTCTGTCATGATCACAAAATCAAAAATAATGTACAGGTTGGCAAGCACACTAGATATTTGTCAGTCTGACTTTATTTTATATTGTCACCTGCATTATTTCCTGGACATTATTTTTTACATTCCTGATAGCAGCCTCTCCCTTTAAGGCCTGTGTGAGCCCTGAGCCCTCAGCGTCTGGATCTTATTGCCAATTATATAGAATTTTGCTATTCAAAGTGTGATTCCATCTGCTTTCTTCCCTGCCCATCCCCACTCCCCAACAGTCCCATTCCTGTGCTTGTTAGAAAAGCAGAATCTTGAGTTTGATATCATACCTACTAGATCAGAAGCTGCATTTTTACAAAATTCCCAGAGGATCTGTTTGTACCTTCAAGTGTGAGTCAGAGGCTGAGCAGAGAAGTTAAGATGCTCTGTGCTAGACACTGTGCATCTAGGAAACTTCTGTCTCAGTTGCACCTGCCCCCACCTCAGCAGCCAGAATCATCTTCTTCCAAGAAGGTGCTGGCTCAGGCCCAGGTCTGAATATTCCCAATAGGCCCTAACACTTAACCCAACAGCACCAGGTGGGTTTACAGACTATTTCAACTGAGTCGTGAAGACTTTAAGACACCCACTGATAAAACCTTGCAGGATTCTCTGCCTTTTCCCACTAATCGTACGAGTGCCTCTAGGGCTGCTGGCCACACTGCTTTTTCTGTTTTCTGAGTCTCCCTGGGGCCTCAGGAACCCAGCCCAAACCATCCACCCTAGCCTTTGGTACCTTTGCTCCTACTCATAGCAGCTCAGGGAGTTTGGGTGGGTGGGGTGGAGTTGGACAGTGCAGAGATGTGAAGGGGAAATAGTTGTTGACTCTGAGAGCAATAGCTGCTCATTTAATCATTGGTTCAACCGGCAGTGTTGAATAGTTCTCAATTCAGTGCCAGGCACTGGAGACAGCAATGAATAGAGCACGGTCTATACTCCTGAAGAAAGTGCACATGTAAGCAGATAATTGCAGTGTCATGTGATATAAGAGGCAGACATCGAGACTGTCAGGAAACAAGACAAGGGCATTCTATGCAGAGGAAACAACATGGGCAAAGCCATGGAAGAACATAGCATGATCAGAGAACAGTGAGAAGGAGAGGGTACGGACATAGAATGAGTGTGAAGGAGAGTGGCAGGGCTGATCTAAGTGAGGATTTAGGCTGATCCCCAGCAAAAATTAAATCTCACGCTGGCTTGGCCCTGCAGCACATGTTTGAGCCAACCCTGCCTGCTTTCAACACCAGATCTCATTTCTTTGGTGACTTGAGCCAATCAGAATAAGGAGACATTTACACACACACACAGGCACACACACACCAAAGGACTTGTTAAAGCCAAACGTTAGTAGATTTTGGATCTATGCCCTCTCTCCAATCAACAGCTGACCAGATTCCATCCCTATCAACACCGCCTTCCCCTTCTCACACCAACAGGAATAGCCAGTGAAGTTTAACTTCCTGGGAAATAATTCTAGGGCAAAACTTTGGGTCTCCCTGACTTGAAACATGGCTAGAGATAAGGACAGGCTTGGCTATATGTATGTGCCAGATCTGACCATGTGACTGTGCCTCTGTGTGTATGTATGAATGGATATACATGTGAGTGTACACATGCACACCTCCCGAAAAGTGTGTGAATTTGGTTGCCCTGTAAATCTCAGGATATATAATCCCTGAGACTTGTCAGAGAAAGAGGGTAGACCATCTCATTTATACCCCTTTAGGATTCACATAAGAAACTTCCTCGCCCTAACTGGTTTGGCTCAGTGGATAGAGAGTCGGCCTGTAAACTCAAGGGTCCCAGGTTTAATTCCAGTCAAGGGCATGTACCTGGGTTGTGGGCACATCCCCAGTGGGGAGTATGCAGGATGCAGCTGATTGATGTTTCTCTCTCATCAATGTTTCTAACTTGCTCTCCCTCTCCCTTCCTCTCTGTAAAAACTCAATAAAATATATATATATTTTTTTTTAAAAAGAAACTTCCCAGAGGGTCAAAAGTAAAGTGGTTTTAATACATAATTTCAAATTTGTTGTTTAAGATATATTTTCATTTATTTTAGAGAGGGAAGGATAGTAAGATACAGAGATAGAAACATCAATGCAAGAAAAACATAGATCAGTTGCATCCTGTAAACGCCCACTGGGGATCAAGCCTGCAACCTGGGCATGTGTCTTGACTAGGAATCGAATCGTGACCTCCTGGTCCAAAGATCGATGTTCAACCACTGAGCCACACCAGTGGGCATAACTTCAAATTCTATGACACTTCCTATTGAGAGGTGGGAATCACCTAGAATTTGGACTACTTTGCCTAATTGAATATGGTGGAAGTGATGCTCTGTGACTTCAATGCCTGGGTCATGAAAGCCCATGCAACTTAAACCTTGTTCAGTGGAACCCTTGCCATTCGAGCTGCCAGGTAAGAAGTCAGACTGTCCTGAGGCCACCAAGCCAGAGAGGCCACGTGAAAACACTCTGGTTAATAGTTTTAGCTGAGTCCAGCCTTTCATCCATCTCTACTAATGCACCAGACATGTGGGTGAAACCATCCTGTATCCTCCAGACCAGACCATTCATCAGCTGACTATCCTCAAGTATCCTTAATTTCACCTGTGGAACAAGTAAGCCCTACCCAAATTCTTGATCCATAAAATTGTGAGGTATAATATGATGGCTGTTGTTTTAAGCTACTATGTTTTATTTATTTATTTTTATATTTTTACTAGAGGCTCTGTGCACGAAATTTGTGCACAGAGTGGGGTGGTCCCCTCAGCTCCAGCCTGCATTCTCTCCAATCCGGAGATGTCTAACTGCTCTAGAATTGGGCTTAAACCGGCAATCGGACATCCCTCTCACAATCTGGGACAGCTGGCTCCTAACTGCTCACCTGTCTGCCTGCCTGATTGCCCCTTTACTGCCCTCCCCCCACTGCTGGTCTGGTTGTCCCTCACTGCCCCCCCTCTGCTGGCCTGTTCAGTTGTTTGGTCATCCCTTAATAACTCCCCTGCCGCTTTGTTGCCCCATGCAGCCTGTTGTTCGGTTGTTACTGTGAGGGCATACTGACCAATTTGCATATCACCCTTTTACTAGTATAGATTGATTTTAGAAAGGAAAAGAGAGAGAGAGGGAAACATCAATGATGAGAGAGAATCATTGATCGGCTACCTCCTGCCCTCCCCCTACTGGGGATTGAGCCCACAATCCAGGCATATGCCTTTGACTGGAATTGAACCCAGTACCCTTCAGTTCACAGGCCAACGCTCTGTCCATTGAGCCAAACCAGCTAGGGCTTAAGCTACTAAGTTTTAGGACACTTAGTTATTAGCAATAGGCAAATGAAACAAATGGAACTAATAATAATTAAATTTAGTAAATACTATGCATCTGGCACTGTTCTAATTTTTTTACATGTATTAACTCATTTATTCCAAAGAACAAATGAACATGTGCACAACACAAACACACACACATACATTTTCATCAGAGCTTGGTAAAATTTCTGTTGATACCATCTCAGAGATCAGGATTTTTGCTTTCAAAGGTATTAACCTGACTCAAGGTCCTACACTAGGCATTTCTCTTGTCCTTCTTTTCCATTCTTTCCTCATGTCATTTAAAGTATAAAAACTATATGACTAGAAGTGCTCAGCAGTTTCTAAGTTGGTGCCCAATGATCCCTGCTTCCTAGCGTTCATGTCCTGGTGTAATCTCTTTCCTGCGTGGTGAGGAACTGAGGCCTGCCAACACCATGTGAGTGAGATTGGAAGCAGACTCCTTTTCCCCATCTTATCCTAGTCAAGTCTTTGGATGGGACCCCCAACCCAGCCAGCAGCTTAACTGCAACTGCATGGGATACGTTGGGCCAAAGGTACTAAGCTGTGCCCAATCTCATGACCCACAGAAACTATAAGATAATAAATGTTATTAAAAACTACTAAGTTTAGGGTAATTTTTTACATAGTAATATATAACCAGTAACTGCACATTGAAGGAAATTTGGGGTATAAACAATGTATACATTATGTGTAAAACAGATAGAAGAAAATCATTTTCTCAATCTAACCATTTGTTCACTGTTCTTTCAACATGCTTTTATCTGATTCACCCCTAGGGGTACAAAGATGAATGATACCATTTCTGTCACTGAGGAGCTTTCAGTCTAGTGGGAGAGGCAAACTTGTAAATGAATTATTAAAATTTTAGTGAAAAATGCTATTAGAAGAAGGTTCAAGGTACCTGGGCAACACAAAAGAGGGATAAAATAATTCTGCCTGGAGATATGAATAAAGCTTCATAGAGAGGACATTTAATTTGGGTTTTGAAGAATAAGTAGGAGTTTGCCAGATAGACTATGGGAGGAAGGGCATTCCAATTGGTAAGAGCTGCATGTACATAATGCATGCAGAATTCTCTTTCTAAAACACAAATCTCATCACACACTCATTGGCTTAAAGGCTACCTAATTTCCACTTTATGTAGGGTAAAAGCCAATAGCACCTTGACTGCCTGAACAAATTTGACAGCCTCCCCTAAACCCTGAGATCCAGCCACATGGGATGACCTGTGAGTCTCCAAACATACTAAAAGGACAGGTGGTCAGGGGGCAGGTAGTGGAGTGTTTTTAATGTCTGATCAAGGAAGCCAGGCTTTATGCTGGAATGTGGAAGACCAGTGGAGGGATAGGTAGATGGGTGATGATTATATGGGTAAAACTGTTCTCATTACTTTCCTACCATAGTCCATGCACATTTGTGTATATACACCACACACACACACACACACACACACACACACACACACACACACATGCACTCTTTTCTGCCCAGATCCTAATTCTATACCTCAGTCCTAGATTATAACTGATTTACCACTGTTACCAATTAGGCAATTTAACTGAATTGCCTCTTCCTCTCTCCCTTTCTTTCCCTCACCAGGCACAAGTGCTCGGCAAAGAGCAGTGAGCAAGGCAGGCTTGGCTCCTGCCCCATTGGAAGTGTGTGTTAGAGGGAGGAACAAGGTGAAGCACTAGGTAATTACAATAGAGGGTGATGAACACAGTGCTCCTCAAGTCTAGGGTGCTATGGGAATTCACAGAAGAAGCATCAAAGCCCAACTTTATGGACTACTGAAGACTTCCTGGAGGAAACATCTAATCTGAGGCCTGGACAATAGTGTGTTGTGAGCAGTCACCTGTGCAAACCTGCAAAGCAAGAGAGAAAATGGAGCTTTCAAGGAACCGCAAGAAGTTCGAAGAAGTTCTGCTCCGCTGGAGCATAGATGCAAAGTGGGAAGAGATAAGCCTGCAGGACCAGGCGTGGCAGGTGGTGAAGCTCCATTAAGGTGTTCAAACTTTACCCTGGGAGCCATGGGCCACCTATAAAAAAATGGAACACAGAAAACTGACTCAATGAGAATTTGGTTTATTTTACAGACTATTACATTTGATTTTAAAATATTGTTTTTATTTATTTCAGAGAGGAAGAGGAAGAAAGAGAGACATCAACATCAAGCCTGCAACCCAGGCATGTGTCCTGACCAGGAATCAAATCCTAACCTCCTGGTTCATAGGTCGATTCTCAACTCCTGAGCCACTCTGGCTGGACTTGAGTCCAATAGTAAGAGGTGTTTTAGTTTTAGGAAAGGTGTACATAGGGTACAAAAAGGCACATAATGAATCGCCATCTCCCGGGCTCTCCTGTCCCTGCCGACCGGCTTCCCACAGGTGTGGCTTTTAGAATGATCACTCTGATGCTTGCTTCAGCAGCATAGAGACTAAAAAAATGGAACATAGAATGATCACTATGGCTGCAGAGTGGAAAGCAACCAGGTAATGAAGCAAGAGTGGAAATTGGAAACTCTTTAGGAAGCACTGAGCATTCCAGGTAAGAGAAGATGGTAGCAACAGAAATTAAAAAAAAAAAAATTCTGACTATACGTAATTCCTTCCTTCTTTCTTCCTCTCTTCCTTTCCTTTCTACTTTTTTTTCTTCTTTGTACTTTTTTATTGAGATATAACATAGAATAAAATTCATTTTAATTTTAAGTACAGAGTAATAAGTTTTTACATGTGTCTATGTTCATGTAAACACTACTGATGGGGGTGCTTTGAGAGTCATCAAGGGAGCAGAGACAGTAGAGCTTGGGCACTGATTAGATGTGGGGTGTGGAAGAGAAACGGGTTAAGGATGACACCCCAGGGAGGATAGTGCCCTTTGGTGAGCCAAGGGGAACCAAAGAGAAGCACAGTTGAAGGAATGTGGTGGATGGTCTGCAAAACCTGCCACCAATAATGCCTTCCCTGTACTTTCATCTGCTTTTTTCTCTTTTTGAATCTGGGTGGCCTTGTGACTTGCTTTAACCAATAGGATACAACAAAATTGATACCCTGATACTTCAGGTCTGGGTCTTAAGAGGCCTGGCACAGCTTCCAGTTTTTGGCCTCTTGGAAGCTAGCCACAATGTAAAGAAGTCCAACCACCCCGCAGGAGAGGGAGAGGCTATAGAGAAGGAGAAGAAGAGGGACAGCTTTGGAAGATGAGAGAGTCTGAAGGGAAAGAGAGACGCCCAGCCAGCCCTCAGCTCTCCTCGCCATGCCAGCAGAGGCGCCAGACACATTAGTAAAGCATCTTGGATGCTCCAGGACCAGTGGAGCTGCCCAGGCTTCAGCCAACACCACAGGGAGTGGAGGCAAGCTGTCCACACCAAACCCTGCCCAAATTGCAGAATCATGAGCAAATAAAAGATTTTTCTTATTTTAGGCCACTCAGTTTTGGGGTGGGTTGTTACTCAACAGATAACCGAAAGAGATAGGGAGGGGCGGGGGAGAGAGGCTACAAGTTCAGTTTCTTGCCCACCTCTACCTTAAAGTTCCATATCATGGGCTGTTGCTTTTCTTCCTTCCTTCCTTCCTTTCTTTCTTTACTACTTTCTTCCTTTTCTTCTTTCTTTCTTTCTTTTAAATATCTATCTATCTATCTATCTATCTATCTATCTATCTATCTATCTAACACCTGCAGCTTTATGATCCGGAACTTCTTCTGTCTAGGAGGTTTAGGTGTCCTTGTCTATTGTTTGCTCAGTGCCCACATCAACTGCTCTGAAATCCAACTGCAGGTTAGTTACTATTTCCTTGGGTTAGCCTAGGGTTGGTTCCAATTCCATCTTCAGTCTTAGGAAGGAATTTTTTAACAAAAATTTCTGACCTCATATCCTTGGGGGAAATGTTATTTCTTTGAATTCCTTTATCTTTAAAGATAAAGTAGCTGTTTGCTAAGTGCTAACTGAATGACTAATGAGACTCATTTGGAGAGAATCCTAAATCGGGTCCAATTCCTGAGTTCCAGCCACGAACCACAATGCTTCAGTTTCTCCATTGATGCAAGGAGAAGGCCGCACTTAACCTTCTCTCTCAAGCTCATGAACTGGTCCTACAGCTTCAGGTAGACATGTATGGTAATGATGAGTTAGAGGGCTCAGACACCATCCGTCAGCCATCCCTCTGGACCTCCATGGAGAAATGGCGGGGCCCATGAGGAAGTGGGTGATGTGACATGGGCAGGGGACTGATGGGGTCAAAGACCAGAGAGGTCTGTCTGTAATCCTTAGCAGGGTCCTGGAGAGGGAGGGTGTGTCTTTGCTATGTATACATGAAGGAAAGGGGGTGACTGCCACCAAGAACTCAATCAGTTGGGAATCTGCTGTTATGTGGCTCCATGTCTAGTGTACTCAGCCTACCCACAAATTGGGTTTCCCAGGGCAGGGATCATCCCCCTTCTTCAGAATTGCCCCTCCAGGGCCAGGAGACCCAGGGACCCTCCTCACAGTTCCTGTTGACTGCTTTTTGTGAAGTGCCCAGAGCCCATTTCTCCCCTGTGCCCCCAAACCCAACTCTAGTCACAATGGAATCTATGAAAGGACTCAGGGGAGACTAGTCTAGACTTCTTATATTCAAGATAAAGAAAGCAAGGCCCACATCAGAGAAGTCACTTGTCTAAAGTCCCCAGCTGGTTCATGAGGCCAGGACCCCCATATTTCTAAGTGGGTGCCCTCTGCTGCCTACATAGCCTATTACATGGCTCACCCTCACCTCCCTTTTCTATTCTTTTATTTTTTAAAAATTGATTTTAGAGAGAGAGAGAAACATTGATTTTTTTGTTTGTTCTACTTATTTATGCATTCATTGGTTGATCCCTGACCGGGGATCAAACCTGCAACCTTAGTGCATTGGGACAATGTTCTAACCAACTGAGGTACCTGGCCAGGGCCTTCTCTTTTCTTTTTACCATTTTTTCTCTTCTCACCTTCTCTCTAGCACCTACCCATGATAGGGACACTTCCAACTGGGGCTGGGGTGTCAGCAGGCAGCCTTTCCTAGCGAGTGTGGGACTTTCAGCATTTCTAAACACCACAGGCTGATGTGCGTATTTGCACACATGCTCATCCACTTCCATACTTAACACAATTGCTCGTGTTTGGGAACCGAGGCACATGCACACAGGGAAAGTCACACACACACCTTCCTTAGAGTCACCGGTGCTATCTATTCATCCCCCCATTCAGATAGACCCTGGCACAAACACAAACCATAGGACTCCTCGCCTGGCCAAAGCCCTCGGTGTCCTACAAACTAGCCTAACTGGTGGCAACAAGGACAGCTGAATGACCCATCCTGGCCCTTCCTGCAGAGGTGGGAAAGAAAAGGCAGACAGGTTCAAAGCTGTCATCGCTACAGCACATCTTTGTCCACTTAGGACTTCTGCCACCGGGTCCCTAAAGGCCCCTCCCTGAGTAGATAATGGGAGGGTGAGGACCCCACTTACCTTTTTCCTGCTCTATTGCCACCCCTCTCCCCCTTCCTGTATAAGAATCTGTATGAATGAAGCTCCTGCCAGGCCATGGATTCCATCTGAGACACAGCTGGATCTCTTAAAACACAAGGGGAGATGTTTATCTTTCCTTCCAGTTCTGTCCTGTCACCTCCTCCTGGGCATTGCCAGCCAAGGGCACTGCCTAGTGAGACAAATTAGGTAAGACTGACTGGGCCCCTGATACCTACTGCTAAAAGTGTGAGCAGTGTTGGGGGAGGTTGGGCAGCAAAGCGCGAGGGGGAGGGGCAGGTAGGGCAGGAACTAAGATGTCCAGAGTTGCTTACCTTTTCCCTTCTAATCTCCTCCCCACCCCATGCTACCTCCGGCCACTCTAATGTCCCCCACCTCTGGAAAAGCTGAATTGGGATTCGATCCCCAGCCAGTTGTCCGAGTTCCGGAGCAGCTGTCCCAGGCTTGAGTGGGGCGGGGGGGCGGGGAAGGGGCCCAGGAATGCTGGGGCTGAGGCCTGGGCTGCCCCAGACAGAGCTGGCTCTGAATTCTGGGAATGTTTGTGCAGCTGGAGCCCATTAGGGGAGGGAGCCCGGCCGCTTATTAATCCCAGCCTTGTTCCCTGGGAGGGGCCAGGGCCCTGCACACGAGTGGAGGGGGACGGGGCTCCACTACAGGAGGCAGGCTCCCAGCCCTCAGCCCCCTGCTTGGTTGAATCTCAGACAGAAGCTTGGAGATCTTGGGGCCCTGCACCTCGCTTGCATGGTGCACATGTGTGTGGGAAAGTGTGTGGGGAGTTGGGCGTTTGGGCACATGTAAGGGGCCCATAGGGGACACAGTGAAATTTGAAATTTGCTCCTACCTGGGGAGGCAGGAGGCACACAGGGGATCTGGGAAGGGGTACTGTGTACTCCTCAGGGATCCTCGGGATCCCCCCTTTTGCTCCCCCCCACACACACACATACATTCCTGCTGGCACCCTCGCTAGCAGGAAAAGAGAAGGAGGAGATGAGTTCCTGTTGCCTCAAGTGTTTGAATATGTGCACACAGAGGGCTGAGGAGTGAGTGTGGAGGCCACCACAGAGGTCATATCCTGCAGCAACAACAAGGGATGCCATTAACAGAGTCTCCAATGTGAGGAGACTCCAGTGTACAACCTGCTCAACCCACACACAGAGCCTTGGGTGTAGAGTCTGGGAGCCTGGGTTGGTTCCAAGCTAGCACTGCCATAGAATTTGGTGCAGAGTGGTACACTGAAACCAAAAAAAGCCTGGCATGGTGTTCCAGCTCTACAGACTAGCTGTGGGGCCCTAGACACATTTCTTAACCTCTCTGAGCCTTCCTTTATCCACAACAGCCATACAATGGGATAGGGTCTGTCCTATGCACCTTATAGGGTTATTGTACTGATTATGTTCCTTTATCTGTCTGTGTATCCATCCATCTGCCCCACATACTTGAATGGTAATATGCTATAAACTCTGCTGGGTCCACAAAAGCAAATAAGGAACCTGGCCATTAAATGTCATCCTTATTAGTATGGGGTGGGGTTAGCCACATGCACAAATATAGTATCAGTGTGGAAAGTACTCTCACTCTGTGTCATGGAAAGTGGACGAGGAAGCCCTGCTGGCTATCCTGTTACATATCTGTTCTTAGAATGACACCTGGAAAGGTGCCCTGTGTACGATAAGGTCCGGCACAGTGTGGGAAGAGGCTGTGGGAGGATCCTCTGGGACAGAGCTGAGGTCCCCTTGGTCGTAAGCATTCACTCAGACCTCGCTCAGGCTGGGGGTGGGGGCTGTTGAATGCTCAGGGTAATAATATCAAAAAGGCTCCTGAATGAACTCTACTAGGACTTTGGCAGTTTGGGAGCTGTGACAAAAATCCCAATGCCTTCTCTGAGGAACAGGGAGGGAGACTATGACCATTTTCTTAGAGAGGGATCGCGTTGATGCCTTTCCTGAACTACATTCTCAACTCTTCAGGGACATGCTGTGGAGAGGCTAGGGTAAGTGGGAGAGGGAAGGTCAGTGAGGGGCAGGGGCCTGATGAGCCCTGGAGAGGGGGGTCATCTGCCTCAGCCATTCCCAGAGGCCTTGGCCAAGGGAAGGCAGAAGGGCCTCTCCTCTCATCCTCATTCCCCACAAGACTCCCTTCCCTCACAGGGTCTCCAAGCTTAGGTATGGTGAGAATTTCCCAGGAGGACAGGAACCACAGAACACCAAAGCTGGTATTTACTGAGAGAAAAAAAGATTGGAATCTTGGGATGGGCAAGGAATGAGAACAGCTGTCTGAGAATTCCCTAGTCAGGTCCCAAAGTGCCACCAGATTTTTTGGGCCTAGTCTCTAAAAGGTATTCCTTGTCCAATGGCCTCACTGCTCTTAGGCCCTAGGCTACATGGCTCGAAGACTAACACCAGGGCTGTCTCTGTGAACAAGAATTGTGGAGCTGAGGAGGAGGCCCACAAAAAATTCTGGATACTCAGTTTCTGCTTTTAGGGAACCCCAGTCTAATAAGGGAGATGGTCCCTGCCCACAGGGAGCTTCTATTCTTATATGGAAAGGAGACATCATTTGTCCTCAAGAAATGCCTAGTTTGATGGTAGAGACATAGCTTTTGTCCTGGGGAACACCTCAGTCTGATGGTGGAGGCAGGACACAAACACACATACACTCGTAAGACACACAAAGTATAAGCATGGAGTGAATGTGAGATGATCTAATGAACTGAATATCAATAGTAGAATGAGTGATAAGGGAGAAGAAATGCAGAGTTAATTAAAGAAAGCTTCTGGTCCTAGTCTGTTTGGCTCAGTGGATAGAGTGTTGGCCTGTGGACTGAAGGGTCCTAGGTTCGATTCTGGCCAAGGGCACATGCCCGGTTTTCGGGCTTGATCCCCAGTGTGGGGTGTGCAGGAGGCAGCCAATCAATAATTCTCTCCTATCATTGATGTTTCTATCTTTTTCTCCTTCCTTCCTCTGTGAAATTAATATATATATGTATATATATGTATATATATATATATATATGTGTGTGTGTGTGTGTGTGTGTGTGTGTATGCAAACAAACAAACCAACATTTTAAAAAAATAAAAAGAAAGATCCTGGAGTAAGACCCATAATAAAGGGGACTACAGTCCATCGGGGAGAGCACTTTCCACAGATGCCCTGACTCTGTGGGGAGGGTTGTAAAATGTCCAGACTGCACTAGTTGATCACTAAGATCACTTCCAGCTCTAACTGCCTAGACTTCCTGGCCCCAGCCCTCTCACCCCTGCTTCCTCTCCCTCAGAGCCTCCCCCACCCCTGCCCTTCCTTTCGGCCTTCCATTTGGTCTCTCCTGAGGCAGGTGGTCCAGCCAGCTGCTTGGCCTCCATAGAGATGAGATCCCACCCACAGTGTGGGATGGTGTTCAGTGGGGATGGGCTGTGACCTAAGGAGCTGACAGCTGGGTTTGGGGCTCAGGCTGGGGGCATTGGGGTGAGAACATGGCTTGTGGCAGCTTTCCCCAATACCCTCAAGACGGAGAGACTTGTGAGGAAGGAGAGAAGGGTTCAGTGGATGTCCTGGGTTCAGGCTGTGGTGGGTCTGGGTCCCTTGTGGAGGTCTGGGAGGAGCCATCAGGGAAGAACGGGTTGAACTCCACTTCCCCTGAGCTCGGGGATATTGGGGCTAGAGGTGGGCCAGGCTGGATGGTTCCTGCAGCTGCTGGGTGTGCTTGCTGTGAGAGAGCTGGGAGGCAGTGTGGATTGGAAAGGACAGCTGGGTCTGCCAGGAAGCCTTGCCTGACACCCCTCCTGAGACACTTCCCCTCCTCCACCTCACACACATGGGCTGAGATGGGGGAAGGGGGTACTCTCCACCCATCCAGAATAAGAGGCCAGACAGAGACTGGGAAGAGATTAGAGAGGGGGTTGGGCATAAGGAGCCATGTTATTTCATCAGAAAGGCTTACATGGAAAACACTTGGGTCATCCAACAATAGATAATGGC
>PVJN01009650.1:31100-60166 GCA_004026805.1 Lasiurus borealis | reverse complement strand
TGTTAATTCTTAGGGGGAAAGGGGTGAAGGGTATACAGGGAGAGACTGGACAAAAATCATACACCTATGGATGAGATCAATGGGAGGGAGCTAAGGGCAGAGGGAGGGTGGGAGCTGGGTGGAGGGGTACTATGGAGGGGAAAAAAAAGAGAAACAAATGTAATAATCTGAATAATAAAGATTTAATTAAAAAAAAAACACTTAGCCACAAAAAAAAAATGATTTGCATTTTGTCTCTCTAAAAAAGAGGTTTAATAGCTTATGTCAATGTACTCAGGGATACTGATAGCAGAAATCTGATTAGTGTCATTTGCTGTCCACACCAAGGACAAATGAAATTATAAAATAATACTTATTTTATTCAAGTATTAAAAAAGAGAGAGAGAGAGGAGGCAACCTGGTCCCTTCCTGCAACATGGGTTCTCCTCAAACTCTACTGTTATAGAATGTATGTTAAGGAATTTTAAAAAGGGGTTTATTGGGAACTACAGGGTAAAACTAGTCTCCTGGGAGTTAAAAGGATGTGTGAAATAGACTGGCCATCTTTTGGACTAGGATGGCTACTAGAAGGCACATTGGATTTTCCCATGATCAGGAATGTTCACAAAATTATCACAGGAGACCCAGGTCATCCCGACCAGTTCCCTTATATTGACCAGTAGCTAGAAATAGCATAGTTTAAGCTGCTTTGTATCCAGATTTTATATATAAGGAAAAAATGACAGGCCCTCAGAAGGAGAATACTAGTAAGCCTCCTGTTCTGCAAGAATCCCCTGAAGAAGCCCTGCCAGATCTACCACCTCTATATGTGCCTCAAGTGGTACCCATTTTCCTAGCCATGGAAGGTTAGATATACCACTTCCTTTCGTCTGCCCACAACTGGACTCTCCAGAGCCAGTTGGATGACGTTTACACTCAGCTGATCAGGAATCCAAACCACTCCTGGCTTTCCAGATGCCTCTCTAAGAAATGCAGGGCCCTTATATAATTGGAGAAGATGGGACCTCACAAGAGGGGGGATTGGTCTTTCACTACCAGCTTTTCACTATGACCGATCTCTTAAATTGGAAACATCACACTCCTGCTTATTCCAAAAAACCTCAAGCCATGGTGCACCTTCTGGAGTCAATTTTTCAGACCCATGGGTCAACTGAAAGCAACTTCTTTTCACACTTTTTAACACTGAGGAGTGCATGAGAGTAATAACAAAAGCTCATAAATGGCTCCAGACCAGGCCCTGCCAGGGACATTAGACACAGACAGATGGGCCAGGGAGGCTCTCCAAGATGTGGAACCCAGATGGGACCCTAATTCAAAGGATGGGAGGACCAGATTAGAGAGATTTGGCTGGACTTCCTCCTGGGACTCTGGGCTTGGTCCAAGAAGCTTACTAATATGGCCAAGACCTCTGAGGTTTTCCAGAGGCCTGATGAAAATCTGGCAGTCTTTTATGAGGGACTCTGTGAAGCATATTGAATTTATACTCCCTTTGACACAGAGACCTCAGAGAATCAAACTATGGTCAATGCAGCCTTCTTTAGTGAAGCTCAGCCAGTCATAAGGTGAAAGCTATAGAAGCTTGAAGGATTTATGTGGAAGAATGCAACTGAGCTACTAGAAATACCAAACAAGGTTTTCATTAATGGGGACAATATGGCTAAAAAGGAGGCTGAGGAAAAACTAAAAAAGAAAGCAACTGATTGCTGTGGCTGTTATAGAAGCTAGTTCCCAGAAAAGGAAATGAAGACAGAAAGGAGTCAAGTGGGAAAAGAAAGGACTATCTTAAATAGGATCAGTGTGTCTATTGTAAAGAATTAGGATACAGGAAGAATGAATGAGCCGCCAGAAGAAGCAGGCAAGGCCATCCAAACCACCCAGCCACTATCAGCCAGAGTGGCCTGAGGCAAACATCATTGGACTGGCAGCAGCTGACTCCAACTAGAATAGACAGGGTTCTTTCCAAAGGGCCCCCATGAGCACAGGGTCAAAATGAAAATCAGGGGCCAGACTGTGATACAGGGGCAGAGCACTTGGTAGTTACTCAGAAAGTAGCTTCCCTCTCAGAACAGAAAGTGGCCTTTATTGGAACTACCAGAGACCACACCCACAGACCATTCTGCTGCCCCCACCAATGTCAGTTAAGCAGCCACCAGTTGGTTCATGAATTCCTGTACTTGCCAGATTGCCCGGTCCTTTAATGAACAAAGGCCTGTTAGCCAAAAATGGGAGCAGAAATCATCTTTGTCCCTGATGGCTCAGCACAACTGCCTCTCCAATGGTTCTGTCTTGAGCAGTGCCTAGGGAGGGAGAATGGAAACTTTATACCTCCTAGTCACCATTAGAGTCTGAACTAGAGAAGGAATTCCTGCTGGTCTGGGCAGAAGGAAATCCTCCAAGCCGGCTAAGAACCACACCCCAGTGCTAATTTACTTGAAGCCTGGGACACAGCTGTAAAACTTTGCCAGTATTAAATTCCAAGGAACACATGCCTAGGTATCCAGGGCCACCTAGAACAACTGCTTCAATGGGGGCTTCTTAAGCAGTGTCAGTCTCCATGGAACTTCCCTCTCTTACCTGTTATGAAGATTGTGACTGGAGATTACCTCCCAGTTTAAGATCTGCAGGCTGTTAATGAGGCCATTATAACCTTGCATTCAATGCTGCTGAATCCATACACACTAATGGGACTCATCAGAAGCAGAATGGTTTATATATCTAGATATGAAATATGCATTTTTCTGCCATCAGCTACCACCCTCCAGTCAGTCCCTGTTTGCTTTTGAGTAGAAAAAAACAACCACAGGGGCTAAGGAACAGTTCACCTGGACTAGACGGCCCCAATTCTTTTTAGTGAAGCACTAGCAGCAGATTTATCCAAATTTCCAGGATAGGTCGTGGGGTGCATTCTACTCCAATATGTAGACAACCTCTTACTGGTTAGATCCATGCGAATTCATTGTTGGGAAGGAATACAATTTGGTTCTAAGATTGAAACAGGTTTCCTGTTTCCAAATTACCCAAGAGAAATTAAGACTATGGACTGGAAAAAAAAAAAAAAAGGCAGTAAGTGCCATACCAGTCCCCAGCACCCAGTGACAGATTCAGGAATTCCTAAGGTCAGTAGGGTTCTGTCAAATTTGGATCCCAGGATTCTCAGATCTAGCTAAGCCACTCCATGAAGACTTAAAAGGAGAGGAAAAAGCACCAATTAATTGGAGTTCTGAACAAGAATAAGCCTTCACAACCGTAAAGACAAACTCATCAAGGCACTGGCCCTAAGGCTCCCAGATGTGACATGGGACTTTTCATTCACAAGAACAAGGGGGTAGCCCTAAGAATTCTGACTTAGGAGTTGGAACCCTGGCAGAGGCCAGTAGCCTACCTCTCCAAACAGATTGGCCGAGTTGCCTCCTGGTGGCCCCCATGCCTCAGAGCCCTTGCAGACAAGCTCACTTTGAGATAGAACTTAAATGTTAAAGTGCTTCATGCTATTGTCACCCTAATGGAAGCGAAGGGGCAATATTGGCTGACTCATGCTCAGATGACTCAATATCAAGAGCTCCTATGTGAAAATACACAAATAAGATTAGAGCAGTAAGAACTCTTAATCCTGCCACTTTCCTACCCATCATAGAGAGAACCCCAGAGAATGCTTATCTAGAAATCCTAAAAGGGTTTTACTCCAGCCAGCCAGATATAACAGATAGGCCTCTACAGAATCCAGACTTATTATTGTTCACAGATGGCAGTAGCTTCCTAGATGAAAAAATATGAGCAGTGTATGCAATGGTATCAAACTTTGAGAAAAGAGACACATGCCCTGCCTGAATGATGGTCAGAGAACTTTGGGCCTTAGTCAGAACTTTAAGGATAAGTGTGCCAACATCTACACTGATTCTCTCTTTGCCTTCACTACCCTACATATCCATGGGCCCACATTCAAGAAAAGGGCGATCCTGACAACTGGAAGAAAATGAATAAAAATCAGAATGAGATCCTGAAGTTACAAGAATCAATCTGGGAGCCCAAGGAAGTAACAGTCATCCATTGTAGAGGACACCAAAAAAGAAAAGATTCATTGTCTGAAGGAAACCATCATGCAGACATAGAGGCAAGACTATCTGTAAGGAGCAGGTGGTGCCATCACAAATCATGCTGGTTTCTGAATTCTCTGAACCTCTGAAAGACACCCCTGAAAAACACACATGGTGTCAAAATAAGCCAAAGGAAAAGCGGGTAAACAAAAATAAAAAGGACCCCAAGTCAATTTTATAGAAAAGATTCCTTTATTAACTCTTGGACAAGAACATATTTATATACTTTCAGAAAACAACTTCAAGACCAAGTGGACTCCTGCAACAGAGAGAAACTGACAGATCTGCTCCAACCACAAAGCCAAGAGGAGAAACAGTCCAGAGATGGAAGACACAGATGACGTCTTGCCAGGCGAGCAATCAGCAGTAGTGCATTGCTACAGAATGCCTAGGACCAAACCAGAGAGGGTCGGACCAGCATTGCTGCCATTTGTCCACTATCTAGATACCATTGATGATATGTACACATAAGGAACTGTTTGACATTGAAACTAGGACTCAAAGCTATTGGACATTGAAATTGAGACTCAAACTTTTTTTTTTTTCTCTTGTGGGTTTATTTCTAGCCTATAAGGGCTAGATGTTTTTAAAGACAAGGGGTAGGGTAAGGGGAAGCAAATGCAGAGGCAAAGAAGCATTGTCGTGCTACAGTGGTAAAGCAGGGGAAGTTAGTGGGGAGGGGGTGGCCTGTAGGAGATCAACTGAAGGACTTGTTGTTATAGTAATAATAATAAGGATAAAATATAAATATAAAATAAGAATCGGGTGTGACATATTAGAGAGTGGAATGAAGTGTGAATGCCCTTAAGAGAGATGTGCATGTAAGAGATAAAAAAAGTTTGTACCCCACATGTAAGACCAGATAACAGAACACCTGGGACCCACTGATAAGACACATTGAAGACGTCTGCTTGAGCACATAAAAAGAGAGCAAGCTCCTAAGGAGATTAGAGCCCCTTGTCTGCTCCTCCACAGACGATGGTTCTCCAGTCCCCTTCCTGCATCCTGACTGAGCTCTGCACTCTGCCGTGGACCCTGGGTCGGAACCGTGAACCACAAGCCAAGGCCTCTACAAGACGCCAAGCAGCAGCTGCAATGTCCAACATTCAGTGTGTGTGTGTCTGTCAGAGTGGATCTCCGGGTGGCCTGCCGAGGTATGGAAACCACCAGGACTGTGGTAAATAAACTGAGTGTGATTTCGTGCATTGCCTGTCTCCTGTGTAATTTGTGCTTGGCCAATATTTAATAAGTGCCTTGAGTCATGAGAGATATTGGCCTATAATTCTCTTTTATTGTGTTGTCTTTACCTGGTATTGGTATTAAGGTAATGCTGGCTTCATAGAAGGTGTTGGGAAGTGTTCCTTCTTCTTGAATGCTTTTGAATAGTCTGAGGAGGATAGATTTTTAATTCTTCCTTGAATGTTTGGTAAAACTCTCCTGTTTAGCCATCTGGTCCCGGGCTTTTATTTGCTGGAAGCTTTTTGATGACTGCTTCAATTTCTTCCATAGTTATTGGACTATTGAGATGTTTGGCTTCCTCCTCATTGAGTTTTGGAAGGTTATATTTATCTAGGAAAATGTCCATTTTTTGCAGGTTGTCCAATTTATTGTAATAGAGTTGTTCATAGTATTTTTTAACAATCCTTTTTATTTCAGCGGTGTCTGTGGTTATTTCTCCACTTTCATTTCTGATTTTGTTTATTTGGGTCTTCTCTCTTTGCTTCTTGGTGAGCCTGGCTAGAGGCCCACCAATCTTGTTTATCCTCTCAAGGAACCAGCTCTTGGTTTTGTTGATTTTTTGAATTGTTTCTTTGGTCTCCAAGTTCTTTATCTCCACTCTGATCTTCACTATTTCCTTCCTTCTGAGTACACTGGGCTTTTCTTGTTGCTCTCTTTCTAGCTCTTTGAGTTGCAGGTTTAGGTAATTTATTACCATTGTTTCCTGTTTTTTGTGGTAGGCTTGTAGGGCTATGAACTTCCCTCTCAAGACTATTTTTCACTGTGTCCCATAAATTTTGTATTGTTGTGTTGTCATTCATTGTCATTTGTTGCCATGATGTTTTTTATTTCCTCCTTGATTTCTCTGGTTACCCAGTCGTTTAATAGCATGCTGTTTAGTCTCCATGTGCTTGATTTCTTTCTATTGTTTTTATTATAGTTGATTTCCAGTTTTATGCCACTGTGGTCTGAGAAGACGCTTGATATGATTTCTATCTTCTTGAATTTGAAGAGACTTTTCTTATGACCCAACATATGATCTATCTTGGAAAATGACCCATGTGCACTGGGGAAGAATGTATATTCTTTGGCTTTGGGGTGAAATGTTCTGAAGATGTCAATTAATTCCATCTGGTCTAATGAGTCATTTAGGATTGATGGTTCTTTTCTGTTTTTTTGTTTAGAGGATTTTTCCAATGGTGACAGTGGGGTGTTAAAGTCTCCTACTATGATTGTATTGCTATCAATGTATCCCTTAATATCCTCCAAGAGTTTTTTTTTATGTATTTAGTTGCTCCTATATTGGGTGCATATATGTTCATCAGAGTTATTTCTTCTTGTTGGATTGTTTCTTTTAGTATTACGAAGTGGCCTTCTTTATCTCTTATTGTGTCCCTCACTTTGAGATCTAATTTATCAGATATAAGTATTGCAACACCAGCTTTTTTTTTTTCATTTCCATTTGCCTGAAATACTATCTTCCATCCCTTCACCCTCAATCTGTGTGCATCTTTTTTCCTGAGGTGGGTTTCTTGCAGACAGCAGATATATGGATCATGTTTTCTTATCCAATCCATTACTCTCTGTCTTTTAATTGGAGCATTTAATCCATTTACATTTAAAGTTATTATTGATGAGTACTTATCTGTCACCATTTTTAGTCTTTACCCCAGAGTTCATTCCTCGCTTCCTATTTCTTTTTATTACAGCAGACCCTTTAACATTTCTTGCATTGCTGGTTTGGTGGTAATATATTCCCTTAGTCCTTCTTTGTCTGTGAAGCTTTTGATTTGAGAGTCTTGCAGGGTACAGTTTTCTTGGATTCAGACCTTTTCTTTGCATGACTTTGTATATTTCATTCCATTCCCTTCTGGCCTGATGAGTTTCTGTTGAGAAGTCAGTAGCTAGTCTTATAGGGGTTCCTTTGTAGGTAACTTTCTGTTTCTCTCTGGCTGCTTTTAAGATTCTTACTTTGTCGTCGGTGTTTGCCAATTTAATTATAATGTGCCTTGGTGTCGGTTTTTTGGGGTTCATTTTGCTTGGGACTCTGTGAGCTTCTTGGGTTTGTGTGGGTTTTTTATTTCCTATATTGGGGAAATTTTCTGTCATTATTTCTTCAAACACATTCTCTAATCCTTGTTCAGTTTCTACTCTTTCTGGAACGCCAATTATGCAGATGTTGTTTTGTTTCATGTTATCCCAAAGTTTCCTTAGGCTCTCCTCTTGCTTTTTAACTTTTTTTTTTTCTAGAAGCTGCTATACTTGTATATTTTTTCCTACCGTCTCTTCTAGCTCACTGATGCAGTCCTCTGCTTCTTCTAGTCTACTTTTGATGCTTTCTCTTGAGTTCTTTATAGCAGTGATATCATTTTTCATTTCTTCTTTATTATTCTGCACCTCCTCTAGGTTCTTATGCATTTCTTCTTGCTGCTTCTTCATCTCCTCTTTGGTCTTCTTCATTTCCTCTTGGCTCTTACTCAGATTGTCAATTTTGTCTTCCATTCTTTTCATCCACCTTCTGATCATTTCTCTGAACTCTTTCTCTGGCAGGCTTATTATTTCTGCTTCTATTACATTTACTTCCTTTTTCTGGTGAAACCTGCCTTTCTGTCTTATGTGGGCTGTTTCTTTTTCTGCCCATGATCTTTCTTCTCCAGGTGTCTGGTTATGTAGCTCTCTCTCCTACGTTGATTGAAAGGCACAAACTACAACACGACCAAGTACAGCACACAAGGCACTTTCCATGTGCCGTGGGATTCCATGAATCCACTGTCCTCATGCCTGCACTGTTTGGAGAGCCGTGTTCTGGGTCCCCGGCTGTTCATGGGGTGCTTCCGCCAGCCACAGCTTTCAGACCTCCGTAGACATCACCTCCTCTTATCCCAGGCGAAATCTGTCCTTTCCTTGTGCTCTGTGGATCTCTGATTCTGCCACCTGTCTGTGCTGATTGGAGATTGGAGTTCTGGGTCCCTGGGTCCCTGGCTGCTCAATGGGTGCCCCAGCCGCAGGCTTCAGACTGCCGCAAACATCTGTACAGTCTTTTTTGTAGTAAATTCTTGATTGTTGGTGGTATAACTAGGAGGATTGACCTCCAAGCCAATTGGTTGTGAGGATCAGTTGTGTCTGTGCATTCGGGCTTGCCTCCAGACCTCTGCCTTTCATACATGCGAGAGCTTCCATAACTCTGCCTTTCAGTTCCCCTGAGTTTACATGCACTCTAGGGACCCATATGAGTCTGCTTTCCCAGTGTCTCACCTGAAACTGGGGTTCAGTGCAGTTGGACCTGTATTTCAGTGCTGTTGTGAGTTTCTGTTTCCCTCCTGCTAGAGGAAGCCAGGCACAATCAGCAGTCAGCACTGAGTATGTGCACTTTCACACCCATTTTTGTATATACTTTCATGATCCCCAGATTTCTGTCTTTCATGGATCCCCTAAGTTTCTATGCACTCCTTCCTTTTCACAACAATCCAGACTACCCCTGTAAGTCTTGCCTGGAGCTGGGGTTCAATGCAGTTGGGATTTTCCGTCTTCCTCCCACTAGAGGAAGCCACCCAGACCCTCTTTACCTGTTCTCTCCTCGAGCGTGTGTATGCACCTCGGCTTCTTATAGCTCCTCTCTTTACTTTTAGTTGTAGAATTTTCACTCATCCAGCTTTCTTGTGGTTCTGGGTGGTGTCTGTTCTGTCTTTCAGTTGTAGTTTTGAAATTGTTGTGCAAGGCAGCAGCTTAGGTGTTCACCTATGCTGCCTTCTTGGTTTCCTCCCTCAGCAGCAATCTTGAGAAAGAAGAACAAAGTTGGAGAAATCACAATACCAGATATTAAGTTATACAACAAAGCCACATAATAAAAACAGCCTGGTACTGACACAAGAACAGGCATATAGATCAATGGAACAGAACAGAGAATCCAAAAATTTATCCAACCCATTCTGCACAATTAATATTTAACAAATGAGACAAGATCATACAATGGAGTTAAAACAGTCTCTTCAATAAATGGTGTTGGGAAAATTGGACAGCTACCTGCAAAAAAATGAAACTAGACCACCAACTTACACCATGCACAAAAATAAACACAAAATGGATAAAAGACTTAACTGTGAGTCATAAAACAATAAAAATCCTAGAATCCTAGAAGAAACCATAGGCAGCAATATCTCAGACATCTCTCCTAACAAAATGTTTAGGGATACATTTCCTAAGGCAAAGGAAAATAAGGAGAAAATAAACAAATGAGAATACATCAAAATAAAAAGTTTCTGCCCAGCAAAAGGAATCATCAACAAAAGAAAAGGGAATCTACTGTATGGGAATACATATGTGTCAATGATACATCTGACAAAGGGTTAATACCCAACATACATAAGGAACTCATACAACCTAACAAACTGGAGACAAACAATCCAAGTAAAAAATTAGCAAAGGACATAAATAGATGCTTCCCCAAAATGGACATACAGATGGCAAAGAAATATATGAAAAAATGCATAAAGTCACCAGTCATCAGAGAGATGCAATCTAAAACAACAATGATGTATCATATTATACCTGGGAGAAAGGCAGCCATCAACAAATCAACAAATGACCAGTGATGGTGAGGTTGTGGAGAAAAGGTACCCCCTAGTATAGTGCTGGTAGGAATACAGACTGGTGCAGCCGTTATGCAGTTTCCTAAAAAAAAAAAAAAAAAAAAAAAAAAATGGAACTGTCATATAACCCAGTGAACCCACTTCTAAAAATATATCCTAAAAAACCCAAAGCACCAATCAGAAAGAATATATGTACCCCTATGTTCATGGCAGCACAATATCATATCTAATATCTGGAAACAGCCCAAGTGCCCATCGTAGATGAGTGGATAAAAATGCTGTGGTACATTTATACCATGGAATACTATGTAGCAGTAAAAAAGAGAGATCTCTTACCCTTTGTGACTGCATGGTGTAACCTGAAGAGTATTATGCTAAGCAACATAAGCTAGTCAGAGAAAGCCAAGTATCACATGATCTCACTCATTTGTGGAATTAATGAACAAAATAGATCCAGAGACATAGAAGCATAGAACAAAATGAGGAATCTCAGAGGGAAGGCAGGGGATAGTTGGTGGGTGGATGGGAAGCTATCAACCAAAGAACTTGTATGCATATATCCATATCCCATGGACACAGACAATAGAATGGTGAAGGCCTGAGTTAGAGGGTGGGAATGGGCTGGAAGGAGTCAATAGTGGGAAAAGGGGACATATGTAAAAATTTTAGCAATACAGTTTTAAAAAGTGTTGTGGTTTATCTTGTTTGCAATTGAAAAACTTTCTAGCTTTAGAGGATATACTATTAAAAAGCAAAATGCAGTTTTTAGTTCAGGAGTTTACAAGGTCAGTCAGGAAGAGAAAAAGAAAGAACTGAAAGTTACTCTATCATAGTCAGCTCCTGCAGTATATGGACTAACTTTGTTCTCTGAAATTTAGGCCTTTATAGTAATCCTTTCGGGACTAGAAAATTACAAAAGAATGCAGAAATTCAGGTGAAAATAAATGCACTTTCTTATGTGAAAATAGCATTTTATTTTTTTAACTTTTTAAAAAATATATTTTTTTATTGATTTCAGAGAGGAAGGGAGAGGGAGAGAGAAATATCACTGATGAGAGAGAATCATTGATCAGCTGCCTCTGGCCCACCACACATTGGGGATCAAGCCCGCAACCCAGGCATATGCCATTGACCAGAATTGAACCTGGGATCAAGTCTGTAGGCCGACGTTCTATCCACTAATCCAAATGAGCAAGGATGAAAACATTTTTAACAAACAGCTCCTAAGAAATTGCCTGTAAGAACTAACTCGTCTTTGAAGCAATCTTCTTAGATGAGAAATTGGTCATTGCTGTTATGAGTTGTTCATCTGTGTGCTGGTGAATGCTTTTGATAGTTTTTGGCAAACAGTAGGCAATTATCTCATCAGTGATATTTCTCTCTCCCTCTCCCTTCCTCTCTAAAATCTATGTTTCTCTCTCATTGATGTTTCAAACTTTCTATCCCTCTCCCTTCCTCTCTGTAAAAAAAATCAATAAAATATATTTTTTAAAAAGAAGGGTAATATGCTAATTAGACCGGATACACCAGAAGTCATTCTGGGTGTCTTTCCTAACAAAGCCAGAGGTGTGGATGCCTGCAAACTACCCGCGGCCCTTCACCCAGGCTAGCCCTAACCCCAACGGGGACCTCCACTCCAATGGTGGTGAGGCCAGCCTACAACCACCTGGCAGCCCCTTACCCAGGCTGGTTTTGCCTGCAGTGTGGACCCCCAGCCAGCCCTCACTCATGCACCAGTCCTCTCTATATAATAAAAGGGTACTATGCAAATTGACCCTAACGGCAGAATAACCAGTCACTGTGAGGTGCACTGACCACCTCTTGGTCCCTTCCTCCACCTGATGGCACAAATCACCTGATGGCAAACAGGGAACCAAAGGTGGATGGTGGCAGGGGTGGGGCCAACTATAGGCTGCTGGGGAAGATGGCCCTGATCACACACTAGGCCTAAGGATTATATCTACATACAAATTTTGTGCCCTGGGCCTCTAGTTAATCCTATCTAATAAAAGACTAATATGCAAATTAACCATCATTCAATCACAAAGATGGTGGTGCCCATAGCCATAAGATGGTAGCATCCAGATCCCTCAGTTCCTCTGCTTGAGTATCCAAGCCTGTAGACCAGGCAGGGAGTGGGAGGGAGGCTGAGTGGCGAGACTAGATCTTCCCACTCCAGCGGAGCATCCAGACTTGCCACTCTCTAGCCCCTGGGGTGTCCGGGCCTGTCAGCTGGGCCAGGGGCCCCGGGGGCTGAGTGGTGAGGCTGGATCCACCCACACTGGCAGTGGATCCAGTCTGGCCATTCCGCAGCCTCTGGAGTGTTCAGGGTTTGCTCAGGCCGCAGAAAGCCCTATTCTTGCAGGGGTCTCTAGTCCTATATAATAGACAGCTAATATGTAAATGGTCATCACACCCCGACACCTTCATGCCAGGGGACCTCAGGCTGTGACCCCTGCCCTGCAGGGCTTGACAGGAGTGGATCCAGCTGGGTCTGGGTATCTCGTGATTTCAAGAAGTGTGTGGGTGAGCAGGGACTTGACACTGGATCCCATGGTGCACCTGAGACTCTGAGAAGAGGGAGATTTTCATATACATTTTACCATTTTGCTAGTTTTCTTTCATCTCTAACATTATAGAGAGAGGGCAAATACCAATATTAAAATATTTCCTCTGATTAATTGCCTTTTTAATGTGCACAAATTTTTGTGCACTGGCCTACTAGTAATAAAATAAGAACTTGACTCTTGGGTTTCATTTTGTCCTAACCATGATTGGCCTATCACTGTTATATAGGGTGGGGCAAAAGTAGCTTTACTGTTGTGAGTATACAAAACACAGTGTTTATTTTTATATTATTATTTATTAAGTAGTTTCCTGGTATAGGGAATGTGTGCACAGGGATGGGGATTCTCAGCCCAGCCTGTACCCTCTCCAATCAGGGACCTGGAAGCCGAACATCCCATTAGAAATTTGAGACAGCTGGCTCTTAACCACTCACCTGCCTGCCTGATCACCCCTAACTGCCCTCCCCTGCTAGCCTGGTTTCCCCAAACTTCCCTCCCATGCCAGCCTGATCTCACACCCAACAGCTATCCCCTGCTGACCTGATCTAGCCCCTAACTGGTTCTGCCTTGGCCCCCACCACCATGTCTTTGTCCAGAAGGAAATCAGACATCTGGAAAATGGCCAGTTGACCTGGTCTAATTAGCATATTGCCCTTTTATTAGAACAGCCAGCCATATGCATTATACTGCCAAACCAGTTATTAAAAAATTGTACTGCTTTCTTATACCTTACACAAAACAGCTGTTGCCTTTAAAACCCATCCTTAGCCCTCATCTAAGGTTCTGCCTTTGCAATTCACCCAGATTAGGTTCTGATTGGTCAGTTTCTATGCCAGTCGGTGTCTCCAGGCCTATCTCTGGGCCTGATCAGAGAGGTGAGGCTGATCAATTGCCATCCCAGGCTGTTGGTAAGCGGGTTGAACTGCTGATCTCTCAAGAGAGAGAGAGACACGGCTGCTAGTAAGGCTGCAGATTAGACCCTGCTTCTCTCTCTTTCTGTGGGCCTCGTCAGCAACCACAGTAGCTGCTGATTAGCTCCGCCTCACTCACTCCATGAGAAGTCAGCAGTTTAGCCCACTCACCTGCCCACTCCCTGCCCCCCCAACCAGAGCCTACTGCTCGCACAGCCTAGTGTCCGGCCAAGCCTTCGGTCATTACCGACCCTGGGTTTTTATATATTAGGACTAGAGGCCTGGTGCACAAAATTCATGCACTTGGGGGGGAGATGTCCCTCAGCCCACAGTGCACCCTCTTGCAATCTTGGACCCCTCAGGAGATGTCCCATAGGGAGCGGGCCTAAGCCATCAGTTGGGCATCCTTAGTGCTGCTGCAGAAGCAGGAGAGGTGCTAGCCAACCATGAATTCAGCTTCTGGCTGAGCGGTGCTCCCCCTGTAGATTCACACTGACCACCAGGAGACACTCCTTCATTGAGCATCTGCCCCCTGGTGGTCAGTGTGTCATAGCAACTGGTCATTCTCCTGATCAGTTGATTTGCATGTTCGCCTTTTATTACATAGAATAATGTGTTATTATAGGCAAGGCCTCTAGTTCAATTTTCTTTAGGTAGTTAAAAGGAGGGGTAGAATTTTCACTTGAACATGAAGCTAAAATCACCCTTAGCTCAAAATCTGCATACCACTGAGATACATCTTGGTGAGGCTCATTCTGAATGCCCATATGGTTCTATTATATATATAAGTATTGGGAACCATCTTATCTCTTTAGTGAAAGGAACCTTTTTGTTATGGTACAACGACTAACTGTATCTCATGAGTTGTGTTTTGGCTTCAAGTCTATATCCAGTATTCATGCAACAATTTCAGCTCTTCTGTTCAATATTTACCTTGCATATCTTTTCTTTTCTTTAAATCCTTCTAGATTTTTATGTATTATATAGGAATAGCCCATGGACACAGACAATAGTCTCGTGAAGGCTTGGAAGGAGTGGGTGCAGGGTGGAGATCGATGAGGGAAAAGAACAAAACAAAACAAAGCAACATCTGTAATACTTTCAACAATAAAGATACATTTTAAATAAAGGAAAATATCTTAGTTGAAAAGAGTTTTATGTGAATTAATATAAGTAATTGTTCTACACTGTACTTTACATTCTCAACTCCTCTCAAAGAGATATTAATTGACTCTATGTTTATTGACTGCAGGATTGACTTCTGCCATGCTGACCCTCCACTAACTTGACTGACTTTCATCATGTGGACCCAGAACTGACTGCTACAGGGGCTGTGATCAGACCCTGCTTTTCTCTCCCAGCCTCTGTCTGGGCCTGATTACAATCCCTTCAGCAGTCAGTGCTGGGTTGCTGTAGCTGAGGTGCTTGCAGCCCCGGAGTCAGTGATGCATCACCACAGCAACTGAGCATTGACTACAGGACTGACTTCCTATTGGTCAAGCCTCTGTTTGTTGCAGATCTGACAGACCTAGTGTCTTTATATATTAGGATTACTGCATTATTTTTCATATGAACACTGTAAGCCTACCTTTTCCTCATCTTGTATTTTGCAAAATAGTAGTTATATAAGACAAAGAATATTGAAAATACTTTGTCTCCCATCATCACTACTTATAAGCTTTTTAAACTGAAATGACACTTAAGTTTTGAAACTCAGTTTCTTAGATTGGAGATAACTGACTGGCTGTGGTGATACCCTAATTATATCTAATAAAAGTAATATGCAAATTGACCATAGCTCTGCCACACCCATAAGCCATGCCAACCAGCCAATCAGGAGCAAGTATGCCAATTAATCCAACCAAGATGGCTGCAGCCATAGAGCAAGCAGAAGGCTTGGATTTCCCCAGTAATGAAGAAAGCCAAGCTTTCCATACAACTTGGCCTGCCTTGGCCTCCACTTAAGGCTACAGAGTTTCAATTATAGAAGATAATTAAATCTCAACAAAAATGATGGCAGCCACAGAACTGGAGAGAGCAGGAGGCTTGAGTTTCCCCTGGTGATAAAGGAAGCCAAGCTTTCTGCACACCCTGGCTGGCCTCAACCTCCACTCAAGGCTACAAAGTTTCAATTATAAAAGATAAATAAATCCCAGATACCAGGGCCTCTGCTTGCGTCACTGGGGGGCGTGGCCAGCCTGCAAATCACGACAGGCCCCTCACCCAGGCCACCCCACACTCCTAGGAAACTGCCACCCTGATCTGGGATACCCTTCAGGGCAAACCAGCCAGCCCCACCCATGTAGCAGGCCTCTATCCTATCTAATAAAAGAGTAATGTGGCCAAGACTGGTTTGGCTCAGTGGATGGAGCGTTGGCTTGTGGACTGAAAGGTCCCAGGTTTGATTCCGGTCGGGGGCATGTTCCTTACTTGCAGAGGCATCTCCACTGTGGGGCGTGCAGGAGGTGGCTGATCGATGTCTCTCTCTCATCAATGTTTCTGACTTTCTATCTCTCTCCCTTCCTCTCTGTAAAAAATCAATAAAATAAAATAAAAAAAAGAGTAATGTGCAAATTGACCATCACTCCAACACACAAAATGGCTGCCCCCATGTGGTCAAATAAGGCTGCCCCCATGTGGACACAAGATGGCCACTACAAGATGGCCAGCAGGGGTGGGCAGTTTGAGGGACCAAGCCTGCAAGGTAGGGCAGTTGGGGGCAATCAAGCCTGCAGGGGAGGGCAGGTAGGGATAACCAGGCCTGAAGAAAAGGGCATTTAAGGATAACCAGGCCTGCAGGGAAGGACATTTAGGGGCAAACAGGCTGGCAGGGGAGCAGTTAGGCATCAATCAGGCTGGCAGGGAAGTGGTTAGAGGGTGATTAGGCTATCAGACAGAAGCAGTTAGGAGCAATCAGGAAGGCAGGCAGATAAGCAGATAAGCAGTTGGGAGCCAGCAGTCCTGGATTGTGAGAGGGCAGTCAGACATCCTTCAAGGGGTCCCAGATTGGAGAAGATGCAGGCTGATCTGAGGGACACCCCATCCTACCCCTGTGCATGAATTTTGTGCACCAGGCTTCTAGTTAGATTATAGATGTGTACATATTGGGTAATGGTTTCCACTTGATGACAATATCTCTATGTAGTAAAATTCATAAGGAATTTTTGATTGCTGCAATATGTGGCTTTGGCCCTAACTGGTTTTGCTCAGTGGTTAGAGCATCAGCCTGTGAACTCAAGGGTCCCAGGTTTGATTCCATTCAAGGGCATGTTGCAGGCACATATCCAGTAGAGGTGTGCAGGAGCAGCTGATTGATGTTTCTCTCTCATTGATGTTTCTAACTCTCTATCCCTCTCTCTTCCTCTCTGCAAAGCATCAATAAAATACATTTTTAAAAAATATGTGGCTTTGGATGGCTTCTAAATACTACTTAAGTGCACCATTGCTCTGATGGGAAGAAGTAGGTACATTCCTAATTTTAGAGCTAGTGGCAGGTTAGCTACAGTCAACAACATATTTTGATCACATAGATGTCAGTGTCTTGCATAAACCAATCTAGTTATTTAATGAAAGAGAAGTGTTGGATTCTGTATTAATTTTCCATTGACTTAATATAAAATTTTGAGAAGAATCCCAAAATTTCTCTCTTCCTCAATAATGTCACCTGAGAAATGGATCCTCTCTACCCAAGAAAACTATGAAAATAACTGAAATACTGTGTATGAAAGCAATTTGAGTTCTTTTAAAAGAGATACATAATATAAATCTGCACGGCTATATTTATTTCATAGCAGCATTATTTACAATAGTTAAGATCTGGAAGCAGCCCAGTGCCATCAGTAAATGAATAGATAAATCAGCTGTGGCACATTTGCACAATGGAATACTATGCAGCTACAAACAAACAAACAAAACCCACAAGGATCTCTTACCCTTTATGACAGCATGGATATACCTGGAATATATTATTTTAAATGAAATAAGCCAGTCAGAAGAAAACAAGTATCACATGATCTGTTATGTGTGGGGTCTAAGGAACAAAATAAACTGATGAACAAAATAGAACAAGCAGCATGGATGCATGGAACAGATCAGCAGACCTCAGAGCTGAAAAGATATTAACCAAATAACATATAAGCATATATGTATAACCCATGGACACACACTATAGTGGTGTGAAGACCTGGGGTGGGGCAGGGCTGGGAGGAGGATGGTAAATTGGGGACATTCTGTAATACTGTGAAAAATAAAAAAAAAATAATAGAACCTGGTTTTACATGATGGTGTTTTATAGACCTAGGTTTATTAGATGCTTTTAAACTGATGTTCTCCCAGTGTGCTTAACATGGAATTGGATAGACATCAAATTTCACAGCCAAGTACAGTTGAATTCACTGTGTGCAAGTTTGAAACACACATTGCATAGTGAAAATGGCTGGTCTGCTGCAATCTCTAGAAGCCTCTTCCTTTAATGGCAAGTATGTTGACTTCCTCAGAAGTGGAAACCTCTCCCTCCCAACCTCCAAATTAAGTGGAATTCTCTTACCACTCCCATCATTTTCCCATACAATACTAATATAATACTGTTCTGATAGATACTAAAAGTAGTGTCATCCAAATTTTTCTCCAGGTACCTGGGCAAATGGTCCCAGGCCATGAGCCATACATTGTGTGTGAGCCTTTCCTTTTCAGAATATGATTATAAAATCATCTCATTGCATCATATGCAGCTTAGCAGATATTCAATGAATGTTGTTTTGCTTTCTGAGCCAACCGTGGTACTGAAGAAATTGCTGTTTTATACTTCTTATTTGTTTGTCTGTAAATAGAAAGTTATTCAGTTGTTGTTGTTGTTGTTTTTTTCATGACTTCTGTGTGGAATGTTGGTAACACAAGTGATGAGTAACCACAAATTGAAATGCAGAGGCAAATGGGGCCAGATGTGAAAAAAACAACAACCCTCAAACAAAATAAAGATGACTTTAAAAAGAAGATGAAATCCAAACAAAAGGAAATAATGAAGTCCAAAATTAAATATTTCAAGTAACACTGAAGAGAGTATGTGATCAAAGGGACTGAAGAAAAATAAAACTGAAAAATAAAAACCCTCTGATTATGATCCATGGTGTTAGCAATCATTTCTTCAATTTTAGAAAGAAATTAGAATTTTTATTAAAGAGTTCAGTGATAGATGAAAAAATACAAGAGACAGTTCAATTAGGTCACCCTTACTGGAGAGCTTTTCTCCAAAAATAACAGTTCTGTGTTTAATTACAGGTTCTTTGTTCTCTTAATCAGCTATCTTCCTCAAGGTTAAGCTCTGTGCAAAGAGCAGAGCAGGATTCAACAAAATGCCCTGTTTAATTTAAAAAAAAAATAATTAAAAATATTTTATACACATGACCAATCACCATTATTTATGTAGATGTTACCTCTTGCTGCTTTTGGAAAGGCTTTTTTTTCCCCCAATATGCTGTTCTTCTGAGGAGCTATTGTGAAATGAGAAACTCTGTTGAAGCATCCATCTTATATAAAAACTGCTGTTTGAAATTTTAACCTTGCTATTGGCTTCTGTAAATGTTGGCTTGCTTAAATAATAAAAAAAAAAATAAATAAAAAAAAGAGAGACTATTCTCTCTTCAGAAAGGGCATTAACCCTTCCCTGGACAAAATTATCAATGCTGGCACCAGGCCAGGTCTTTGGTTGAGGTCTCAAGGCCTCAGCACATAGAGGCCCTTTAAGAACTTGCAAAGGGGCAGGAAACATCTCATATTTGGAAAACAAAGAAGGTGAAAACATATAAATAGGAAAAATTTCTGCATGTTGGGACCCAGAATTTGAGAAACAGTTTCCTCTGGACCTGCACATAATAAATGTAACTCCAAACTCTCATAGCATGGTTTGATTATTCTGTTTTTTTTGTAACATTATTGGTTCCCTGAGATTCCAGAAAAAACAATCCATGCTTGGCTTTTTAGCCTCTGGTGAGTGGACTGGGTTTGGAGCCCGGGGGAGCCGGATAGGCCTCCGGGAGGTACCACTTTGCAGATTTAGCAGAATTGAACCGTGGGGTTCCAGGCCCTCCCGGACCTCATCCCAGGACCCAACCAGCATCTGGAGAGAGTGGATGAACACTTCTGGACTTGTCAACAGAATCTGTAAGGTAGGAGCCCTATCGGTTTGGCCCACTCCAAGTGAGTGAAAGGGGGAACTTTTTTACTTCCCCGGAAGCTGTAGCTTCCTCAGGTAAATTAATCAGGAATCAGGTGTCAGGTGGACTGTTTAAACTGGGTAAATATCTGCTAGAAATAATAAACTTGGACTAGCTAGTATATAAATGTGGGACTCTAGAGGTAAGTGAATTCAGATTTGATTAAGGATTTATGAGTTCACTCTGCTGTTTGTTTGTATGTGAGACTAGCCCATTTGCTACCGAGAAGGGGACTGGATGCAGTCCTAACTCCTCCAATAGGTTCTCACCAAGATGTTGGTCGAGAATTCTTTTCTGGAGCATGGGTGCTGGGAGTGCCCCAAGCCCGTTTGGGGAGTTGGGCATTGTTTTGTTTATCTGCTCAGCTCCAGTCTAGGCTAGTCTATTGAGAGAATGTGAGTATGGATGTTTGTCTATCTTGGCATAATTATCTGCTCATTAACTGGTCTGTGTGAGGCAGAAGCCACTTTGTGCCTTCTGGCTGTACACAGGAGAGAATTTGTTATCTCTTTCTATTGTTTAATTTGTTTAAGGATGGGTTGGACCTGCTGTGACAGAGTGCAAAAGTCTTTAGCAGCTGCTGGAACTTATTTTTCTGAGTTTTTTGCTCTCTGTCAGAGAAGGAATCAGCCCATTTAGCTAATAAAAATTTCTCTCTAATTTTGTATAAGTAAAGGTTTCAGTTTGCTCTGATTTGTGAATTTGCTGTATTAAATTGAAATTTTAAAGTCCTAGGGCTAACTTAAAGGCATAAATTTGTGCCATTTCAAAGAACAAAGAATTTTTATTTATGGCTTTCTTATCTCTTTTGGTGGTCAGAGACTTCCAAGGACAGGGCTTACAGCTCTGCAGGGAGGAGAGATTTATAGGCCCTGTTCCTGCCTATGACATCATAGTGCAACGTAAGCCATCTAAGGCTGAAGTTATTATTAAAGTGTTTATTTAATTTAATTAATTTATTTACATGTGTCTTGTGTGGTCTGTTGCCTTTGTGGTTATATGTTTTGTTCGACTTGCTATTTTCTGTTATTAGGATCCTCATAGAGAGTGGTTCTCAACCTGTGGGTCACGACCCCTTTGGGGGTCGAATGACCCTTTCACAAGGGTCGCCTAAGACCATTGGAAAATGCAGGTATTTACATCACAATGCATAACAGTAGCAAAATTTCATGATTGGGGGTCACCACCACATGAGGAACTGTATGCAAGGGTCGCAGCCTTAGAAAGATTGAGAACCACTGCTCAGAGAGGACATAACCTGGTCTTTCCCTTCCTCTCTCATCCTGATTCTGATAGCATCTGTAAGATCTTTTCTTTCAGCAGGCCATCCAGGCTTTCAGTTCGCAAGAAATCTCCCTACATACCCTTATTCTTATCTGCTATCTTTTCAGGATGACTAAGTCATTTTTCTCCACAGGTTGGACCTCAGCCTTCAAAAGGTAGCACTACTACAGTGGTAGTCTGTAGTTTTCTCTAAAACTCCCACTATTTTTATTTCTCCCTTCTTTAGGAATTGTCTTCCTCTAACTCACAATAGGGAAGGGAGTCAAGCAACTGGACTGGGGAAAGGGAATCATCAGAGAAATCAGGTAAAGAAAGAAGGTTTAACATACTCTAGGGACTTAGAATAAAAAGGAAAAATCTATGAGGGAAAACAACGGTTATAGAAAGAAAGAAGTACCCTTAAATGTAAAAAGCCTAAATATAATGGATCTCAGACCATTTGCCTTGTTTCAGGACAGAGTAAATGGTTAATGCAGAAAAGACAGGTGGGAGGGTGTTGGCAGTTAATCATTTAGCAGGGAGAGATAGGTTTTTGTTGATTTTTACAACAAAAAATCAGAGGAGTCGGGTCCAGGTGTCTTATCAGAACTTCACTAGATTCAAGGTCGCAAGTTTTCTGCAAGCATAATTAATCTATCTGTCCTGGCGATTTAAAACTGGTGGCTAGGCAGACTCAGCTCCCAAGGGCCAAGTGAAAGAAGGGGGGCTGGATGCCTGAGCTGCCTGTAGTGACCCTGGAAGAATCCATAGCAGCATGAAAAGTGGGGGACAGCAGACATTTACCTGATACTAGAGCTGCCCCACTGCTACCCAGTGAGTAATAAGTACTTTACAACAAGCAATATAAGACTTAGGCCTTCAGCTTGCTGGCTACAACAGTTAAACCAGAGGCCAGTGACTGCTACTGGCTTTCTGGCAGCCCCAGGAATAGAGCAGTGAGCCCAGGATCTGTAAAAGCAGCAGATAGAGCTAATAAAATGTACTGAAAGAGTTCAGTCACTGCCACAGAAGCGCTTTGCAATATGCAAAGCTATTTCTAACTGCAACTCTGGCTGTTTTAGACTGGCAGCTTAAAGTCAAAAAGCAAAGGAAAGGCACTCTCCCTGGACCAGGGAGCCTTCAATACTTTAAGATTCTCCAAGAGAGGAGTCTGAGGGATGGCAGAGAACCTGATGGGTTGGAAGGATCTAAGGCCACATGTTAAACTTATTTCTAAGAAGATTTCCAAGCCCAGTTATGTAGGGGTTAAGCTGCCTGTTATAGCAAAACAACTTTCTCCCATGCCAGAATAAATTTTAAGAAACTAGACAGGCCAGGTTTGTGGCTAGAGAGAAAAACTGACCACCATGCACAGCCCTGACAGTGGCCTGCAGAAAACTGTATAATAAACTTAGATGATGCCTGCATCCTCGTGGTGTTAGGGTCGAAACGCTCGCCGCTCAAAGGAAGGCTCCAAGAGACGTTCTCATGTAAACAGCAAAGGGTTTATTCACCAGCATGCTGGGGCTCACAACATACTCTGAAAACAGAGCAGAGGCTGAGAGCCCCGAGTCCATACAAAGCTGAGCTTATATACTATGTGACAAGCAATAGGGTTATACAAGGTCAACACAGAGTTTTATTTCCTCATACCTGCACACATCTCACAATCTACAGATTCCGCATATTATCTGGTTCGATAATGGGATGGGACTGGTTATCTCTGGGTTACTCCCTTGGGACATCTGGACCATGTCTCCTGTCTCTGTTCTCAACCCTGAGACTGTAATTACAGGATGTAACTGGGGGATATGATTTTAAGCCGAGCTGTGTTAACTCTGGCCCAATCCTGATTTTTGCAACCTTACAGTGGACGTGACTCCAAAAAGACAAAGTCAATTTTTCTTTAGTTAGAAGGTCAAGAATAGACCTTAGTCATCTCCCTAAGATATTTTTATAGCCCTATAATGTGTCATATATGGCAGCAGAAGATTTGGCTACCTAAGGTGGCCACAGTGCCAATATTATACTTCATTGTGTTAATAATATTGCATTAACCTTACAGATTTGAATGCAGTTGCCAAAAGGGCAAGTGTCCAAATAGGCAAGAAAAATACCCATCTGGTTTTGGTCTCTATTGAAAGACAGTTGGCAGCCTGTATGCTGTCTTGCAGGCCTGTATGGCCATACCCATGTCAGGTGTGGCACAAACCTCAACTTTAAGAAAATGGAAAGGCCTGTTTGTAACAGAAGGAAGTGGTGAGTACCAGCCCTTTGTTATAGAAATTCCAGACCATGTGAGGTCCTGTGACATGTGAAACCCTGTAAAGCAATAAAGCTCCCTTAGTCCTTTCTCAGAGGGTATGTCACTCCTCCCAGAGACCATAGGAAATTTTAAGGACAAGTCAAATAGGGGGAACCCTAATACTAGGACAGCTATAATTATCTATTTGAATATAGACACATTTTGAATTTCTCCTTGTTAATTGAAGACAGTTATATTACTCTGAAGAATCCATAGAAAGGACTGACTAGGAAAATCAAATTATCCTAAAGCAGGTCAGTATATTTTTCCCCTTATATAATTCCTCTGAAATTTGGCAATGCTTAATAAATCATGGCAATACATTTCTTTGCATAAATTCAATAAGACCAGTTTCCAATAGTGGTTTTATTGACTGGAAAATTTGACTTGGAGTATCATGTTTTAAAGAGCCCTGTCTGAACTCTGAAGACTTGAAGCCAATAAGAGTGCCAAGGAAAACCCTGGTATCCTGCTTGGGAGCCCTGAAAATGGTTGATGCTAGAGCATCAGGTCCATGCCCTATCATCACTGGCGGTTGGTCAGAGTAGAAGGGGAGCAATAAGGACGCCTCTGTGTCCCTGCAAAACCCCCAAGCACTCTGGGCTTCAATGAATAGGAGGGCTACTGAGATGGGCCTTAAAACCTAGGGCATGGGCCCAGGTAGAGTTGCTGCAAGTGAGGAATTCACCTAACTCAGCAGATACTGCAGGCAAGGCCGGATGATAGCTGGAAGGCTTGGCTTCCTAGTTCTATGGGACACACTAAGATTCAATCATGGAATTCTGGCAAAGGT
Source organism: Lasiurus borealis (assembly GCA_004026805.1). NCBI lineage: Eukaryota > Metazoa > Chordata > Mammalia > Chiroptera > Vespertilionidae > Lasiurus > Lasiurus borealis. The sequence continues at coordinate 36,214 of PVJN01009650.1, read as the reverse complement.
AGTTGGTTACCATTCTAATTGTGTTTATGCAAATAATCAGGCCAAATTTAATACAATAGGTAAATTTGTCTTGATTTGGCTCTTTTAATAAACATAGAGGTAATTTTAAGGAGAAAAGTTCTATTTCAATAGAAGTTATTAAAACTGAAATGTTTTCTTTCCTTTCCATCCACCATTTGTTACAGTTTGTCACAAGCCCACCTCCTTCTGTGCCGAGGCCTTATCGTCCCTCTGACAGAGAGCAAGGATCTCTTGGCTCTGAGGAAAACTCCATCCCTTCTCAGCAGGAAGCAGCTACAGAAATAATTCAATGTCCATTTTCCCTAAAAGAATTCGGAGCCAGGATCCTTGAGGTAATATATTAGGCAGTTAGACAGACATAAGCAGAGCAAGGACAATGGGCCAACTAGTGCTACCAGATGTAACTAAGTCTTTCTACCTCTATGTATGTGAGACAAGGGGCATAGCCAAAGAGGTATTCACCCAGAGTCTCAGCCCTTAGAGAAGGCCAGTAGCCTATTTGTCTAAAAGACTTGAACCCTTTTCATTTGGATGACATACTTGCCTCCAGGCGGTAGTAGCCACAGCTATGCTTATCAGAAAAGCAACTAAGTTAACTCTAGGGCAGTCACTAATCCTAACTGCCTCACATGAGGTTGAGGCTTTACTCCCAAACACACTAGAGCACTGGATGTCAAATACTCGAGTCATCCAGTTTCAGGCTCTCTAGTAGACAAAAGAAAAATCAGTAACAATTTATACTGATAGCAGGTTTGCATTTACAATGGCTCAGGTATATAGTGCTATTTACAAGGTAAGGGGTCTCCACAGAAACAAGAGGGAACTGGGCCACAGATAAAGCTGCTCAGGAGGCTGCCCTAAAACCAGTGGGGCCTCTACAGATTCTAGTGACTCTTCCAGACCCTGATCTACCCAATCTAGAAAAGCTGAAACCCATAACCAGTCTTTATTCAAGTTCTTACAGACTTTACAGTCTACTCAGGAAGCAATCCAAAAGCACATCTGAGACAATCCGCCTGTACCAACTTCTGATCCGATTTATCCCTTCCACCCTGGTGACTCTGTTTGTAAAGAAATTTGCCACTTAAGTACTGACTCCTACCTGGAAAGGACCACCTCCATGGCAGTCAAGGTCAACAGAATCCCAACATGACTTCATCACACCTGGCTTAAGACAGCTCAGGAAAAATAGATAGCCTAAGACTTTTCAGACTCTCTAAACATCATTCCTGGCCCTCATTCTGGGCCCTTATTGTATAAGCAGTCCCACTATTATAGTTCTCAGGGGTATATATAACTCCTTTCTTGATAATGACCAAGAGTCAAATGATTTGACTCAAAAATCTAAAACCAGTGGGGAATGAAGCATTCATGATATTTAAAAACTGCTGTTTGAAATTTTAACATTGCTATTGGCTTCTGTAAATGTTTGCTTGCTTAAATAATAAGAAAAATGAGACTATTCTCACTTCAGAAAGGCCATTAACCCTTCCCTGGACAAAATTATCAGTGCTGGCACCAGGCCAGGACTTTGGTTGAGTTCTCAAGGCCTCAGCACATAGGGGACCTTTAAGAACTTGCAAAGGGGCAGGAAACATCCCATATTTGGGAGACAAAGAAGGTGAAAACATATAAATAGGAAAAATTTCTGCATGTTGGGGCCCAGAATTTGAGAAACATTTTCTTCTGGACCCGCACGTAATAAATGTAAATCCAAACTCTTAGAGCATGGTTTGATTATTCCGGTTTTCTGTAACACTATGACTGCTAGTTAATACGTATTTTTATCAAAACAGCGGTGCCGCTCACACATCACCCTGCATCCATAATGATAACCACCCCAAATAGAAAAGGTCTTCCCATTATCAACACAGTCAAAGGTAAGATTGTTCATGTGCATCTGAAATAGTTATACTGCAACAAACTTTAAAAGATGAATGTGGTTTTTCTCTATAACTTAAAGGTTAAATGAAAGGAATGACCTGCATGTATGGTGTATTAAAATTCTTTCATTACACAAAACTCTTATTTGCTTAGAGTGTTAATAACTGAAAAGATGAAAACTCAATGTCACACATCTGTGCAGTGCTCCTGTCTGATTATGCCAAAGAGAGAATAATAATCATTTTGCCACATTGGAGAGGTTGTTACAGGGAAAAATCCTGAAGCACCTTGCAGGAGAAGCCATATTTTTTTGTCCAGCCATCAGAGCACAGCTACAGGCAATAGTGATTGCAGATACACATCATATGGGATAAGCTACAGTGGCTGGCTCAGGATGTAGACTGGCAGTAGACTTACAAAACAAAGGATACTTTACTTAGAGAAGCAGTAGAACTGGCTTGAAATACCAACTCATACACAAATCTGAATTTGGTTCTACATCATGTGCTTGGGATAGGATGGGGTGAAGAGGGATGAGTGAGCAGAAAATAAAAGGATTGAACACCCATGTTCAATTATTCTATAAGGGGACTATGATTTATATAATCCAGAGCTAGTACCCAAGCCTTTATACTACATTTTGTAATGCCTAATGTGACTACAGAAGTAGTATCTGGAAGTGTAGGAAAAGTCTGAATTTTAAATATTTAAATGTAGCATATATTACAAAAAGAGAGAATCTATATAAGTATCATTGACTATTTTTCCTTTTTAACCTATTTACATTCATTATTAACCATAAAAGTGTTTGGGCAAGTAAAAAATATGAAGAGAAAACAATTATTTCCTCATGGCTACTTAAAAAAGAATGGATATCTGGCAATTTTATGTTCAATTATAAACATAACACTGTTATGACAGTGTTATAAAAAAAAAGCCAAAATGTTCCTTGGAAGAATCCATTGCTGGTAATATTTTTTTTTGTTAATGCTTAGCAATTTATAAAAAATTCTATATAGCATTTCATTTTATTTTATAGCAATTCTGTAACCATTTCTGGTTTGTTTTGTGTTTATAGTATCTACTAGAGGCCAGGTTCATGAAATTGGTGTCCCTTAGCTCAACCTGCATCCTCTTCAATCTGGGACCCCTCAGAGGATGTCTGACTGCCTGTTTAGGCCCAATATCAAAATAGACAGTCAGATATCCCTTTCACAATCCAGGACTGCTGGCTCCCAACTGCTTGCCTGCCTGTCTGATTGGCCCTAACTGTTTCTGCCTGCCAGCCTGATCATGCCCTAACCACTCCCCTGCTAGCCTGATCAATGCCTAACTGATCCCCTGCCAGCCTGATTATCCCCAACTGCCCTCCCCTGACAACCTGGTCACTCCCAAATGCCCTGCCCCCTGCATATTTCCTCTTTATTAAATAGGGATTTTTCTTTAACATATTGGACAGCCCAATTGGTTTGGTTCAGTGGATATAGCATCGGCCTGCAGACTCAAGGGTCCCAGGTTCGATTCCTGTCAAAAGCATGTACCTTGATTGAGGGCACATACCCAGTGAGGAGTGTGCAGGAGGCAGCTGATCGATGTTTCTCTCATAGATAATTCTAGTTTTTTATTCCTTTTTCTTCTTCTCTGTAAAAAATCAATAAAAATTATTTTTTAAAAAGGAAACATTTAAGATTCCTCCATATTTGCCTGGCTGGTGTGACTCAGTGGTTGAGATCCTAGGCTACCGCTGCTGGCAGGGGATCATGCTGTAGGGGTGTGCACCCCTGCCAGGCTGAGACCGAAGCCCAGGCTGCCTCCGCTGGCAGGGGATTGTGCCCTGGGGGTGCACCCCCTCCCAGGCAGAGATCCCAGCCCAGGCTTCCGCCACTGGGATGGAGTGAATTTGTTTTTGTTTTTGTTTTTTTTAAATATATTTTGTTGATTTTTTTACAGATAGGAAAGGAGAGGGATAGAAAGTCAGAAACATTGATGAGAAAGAGACATCGATCATCCACCTCCTGCACGCCCCACAGTGGAGATGTGCCTGCAAGCAAGGTACATGCCCCCAACTGGAATCGAACCTGGGACCTTTCAGTCCTCAAGCTGACGCTCTATCCACTGAGACAAAACTGGTCTCTGCTGTTTTTGTTTTTTATGAAGGGTCAGGAGGACCTCTGAGCAGTATTCCATCAGGCTGCTTACTCTGCAGGCTCTCAACAGCAGCCCTCCCTGAGACTGTGGGAATCTGGCGGGGCTGAGAGGACTGGGTGCCGCCATCTTGTGGCCATTTTGTCACAGAGTGATGGTTAATTTGCATATTACTCTTTTATTAGATAGGATTTTAAGGACATAACAAGTGAGATTTAGAAAAGTTGAAACCCTGAAAGTGGTGCTTCATTCATCTATGACTCTAGTCTTAATGAGCAGACCTTTCAATACCCAGGATGATCTGGCCACTGGAAGGCCCTGTCCTGTCCTCATTTTCAGTACCTTTCCTATCCCATCTCATACCTGTTTTATTTTTAGTGGTAGTTCCTCTTAAGATTGCAAGTTTATGATCCATCCTTAATTAATTTTTTTTATGGGGAGAGTTTCCTGGAGCTGTCAGACAGTTTAATCACAAACATAGGAGCTGGGGCATTCCCTACTTGCTCTTGAGTTCAATTTGCCCCAGAATTAGGGTGATATCTAATGGTAATTTTAGATAGCACACAATTAGAAAGCTGCATAATGGAGGCTGCCTGGAAATAAGCCAGCTGGTGCCCTCTCTAAAGGGAAGTCTCTACTCCAGGAGTAAGGAAGTGCAATTTTCAGAAATTTTCTAGCAGCATTTACTATTCTTCTGCAGTGCTCTGGGAACTAGAACTTCTGGATTATGTCTTCTGAGAAGAGAACACATATGGTAAGGGAAATTCACCTTTATTACAATTACTATCTCCCATTTGACCCTGTAATCCCACTCTTAGGAATTTATCCTAAGAAATTACAAACACCAATCAGAAAGGATTTATGAACCCCTATGTTCATAGCAGCACAATTTACAATAGCTACAATTTGGAAACAGCCTAGGTGCCCGTCAGCAGATGAGTGGATCAGAAAACTGTGGTACATCTACACAATGGAATTCTATGCTGCCATTAAAAAGAAGGAATTCTTACCATTTGCAGCAACCTGGTTGGAACTGGAGAGCCTTATGCTTAGTGAAATAAGCC